>JAHZND010000441.1:0-33053 GCA_027744115.1 Acrocyrtus sp. NNG-2020
TGAATGTGGAAATGAGAAATCTGGATGAAACTACCCGGTGAGGAACAAAACAGCCCTCTGACCAGGTAGAATCAACCCGACTACACAGTTCCGTTTCCTAACGCCTCCTCCTCCAACCAAAGCCAAATCACCAACAGCCTTCAGCTTGCGGTCCGAGCAGTGTTGACCCCGACAAGAAAAACACGAATAAACTACTTTGTCCAATCTCTGGCTCCTTTTATATACCCAAGTTGAGTTTGACGGCTACACCATTTCTGTAACAGTGCAAAAAAATATATTCTGGTGATAACAAAACTGACCGCTAAAAATAACTTGATGTCCCCATTAATGAACAGTATCTCTTCGCTTATATTTTTTACTTACCTTCCTGAGGTACCTGCATTCTTTCCAGAACTGAAATCTGAGGACAGGGTCTCACTTAGGTTGCACTTTTATTCGTTTCTAGTGGTACCTTGAAACGTAAGTCCATAATTGTACGGACGTATCCTAGGTTGAATGTGAATATAGGAACGACAGTATTTTTAATGAGTCCTGTTGTGTAGCCACCCACGGATCTTGAGCATACGCGTACCTAACTACTTCCAGTGTGGCTTCTTCGGATATAGAAACAAGATGCTAAGCTTGACTTTATCTTAAATGCATTTAAAATATTTCATACCAGCTGCAATTACACTGTCCTAATTTCTTTTATATTAAAATGGATACATAATAATATTTCTAAATACCTTTTAGCTGAAGAGATTCCTTATTTCCTTGCAAGTATATACCTGAACGTTAAATGAACGACAGCAGCCCATACTTTGTCGATAGTCGACGTGGCAAGCAAAGCAGCCATGCACAATTTTTAGTCACTTTTAATCAATGAAAGAACGTATGCATTCAACATTCAACAAAATGTGAACTGAGGCTGGATGGTAACCTGCTGTATCTGCATAATTCACAGTACCGGTGCAAAAAACAAAAGCATTCTTCCTGGAAATTGTAATAATAGACAATGCCAAGAACTATACCAACGCAACGTCTTGCTCTAATTAATTGTGAGTGTGACAGTGCGACTCCTACTACCAACTATGCTTGTATAAACGTCGGGAATCATATAAAGCTTACAAGGGAAACCGTTTTCCTTCATATTTGAAATTGCAAGTCTAATAATAATAATAATAATAATAATACGCAGGGAAGAATACATTACGCGCATGGAACGAGAAAAACGGCTGTACCTCTACGTGTTTATCTTTTCATTTTCTCCCGAGCGATGTCTTCCTGTACTTCCCCGGAGAGAAAAGCGGAGCTAGTGCGCAGCGAGACATTTGCATATTCATTTGCGTGACAATGTGGTCTCGTGGTCTGCTCCTGTTCACCATTGTCGTGCATCTTCCAACGCTCGGGAGAAAGAGAAAAGATAAACACGTAGAGGTATAGCCCTTCTTCTCTCTCCATGCGCGTAATGTATTCTTCCCTGCGCAAGCATTTAATGTACGGGACAGGTGGCGTCAGTAATTAAATCGCAAATTAAAATTAGTAAACATTAGTTTTACAGAAAACTGCTAGAGTGCAGTTAAATTCTACGTGCAAAAGTGTACTAGACTTGCTATTTCAAATTGCGAATTTCAAATATAAGGAAAAAGGTTTCTCTTGTTAGCTATAAATTCTGGGAAAGCGCATACAACTGCTTGTCAATCTTTCAACTTCAGCCTCTATGGCAGGAGCCTCTACTACGTCCATGTATATCTCAAGGCAAAAATATCATAACAAATTGCAAGAAGACATCCGACCGATTCGTACGATTAGGTCTGTTTTGCATAATTTGTTTTACGCGGAGTAACTACGGACTACAGACATAGTATTTCGTGTGCATTAATAGGTACATTTGCTCGGTCCCTGTAAAATATTAATCTAATTATATAACTGCAAAGATGCATCAATGCATCACAAGTGTTCCATATAGTTTCTATTTGTAGTTGTGGAATTATCTAGGTCATCCTACCACCCACACAAAACAACTAATTTCGTTGTTGAGCGCAACAAGTTTCATTATTACATCATTTTTATAATTTTTCGTAGTGCATCTAGGAAACTAGCATTCACAAGTGATGAAAGTCAAAAAAAATATCCGTCGGTTTTTCCAGCACTGCTAGCTTAGGTACACAAATCTTAGCTAATTATGACCTTCGCCTTCTTCTAATTGTATGCACCGATGTTTCCTTTGTTTGGACTTTGACACCATAAGTAAACTGGTGGTCGTTTTACCCTTACAAGCACCACAAAGCGTTTAGTATGTCTTCTTGGAATACCTCTTCGTCCCGGGGAAAAAGGAAGCAAAACTGCATACTGTGCATATTAATCTGGAAAATTTTTTGTGCTTTTTACGTTGAAGCATGTGATATCCCAATGACCAATGGGTACGATTATGATGCCGTCTATAAAAAGTCATGTTGTGCAGTAGTAGTGTAAAAGTGAAGTGTCCACAAACAGGATTACTAATATCTGTACCAGCTTTAAGAATATAAAAAACCAAACGGCCGCTTTTTTAAAAACCGTGCCTGTTGGTGCCATCTCTACAGTGACCGCTTTTTTGGATTATCTAGAAGGACTTAAAAAGTTTGCAGGGTCTCGACAAAAAAACAAGTACCTATTCATCCTAATTTTCCAGGAATCCTAAAATTAGATAGACACGGGTACCTTTTTATTTTGCAGTTGGATTCACCACTGTATCCATGCTATTTAAGAAAGAAAATTTTGTCCCAATTTTTTAGTATTTAATCCGACGGATTTATCTATTTTTGGTGTAAAAGGTCTCGCAAGGGATGAAAATTCCGTGGAAAGCTCAGACTTAGATACACTCTCTTAATATATCAACGACATTATTATAATAATTTTATTGTTCTAACTACTCAGCTTGGGTATATAAAAGGAGCCAGAGGTTGGACAAAGTAGTTTATTCGTGTTTTTCTTGTCGGGGTCAACACTGCTCGGACCGCAAGCTGAAGGCTGTTGATGATTTGGCGTTGGTTGGAGGAGGAGGCGTTAGGAAACGGAACTGTGTAGTCGGGTTGATTCTACCTGGTCAGAGGGCTGTTTTGTTCCTCACCGGGTAGTTTCATCCAGATTTCTCATTTCCACATTCAAACAAATATCGTTATTCGAGGGAGGATGGAGCTTCCAAGGACCATATTATTCCAAAGAGACCTGCCGGTTGCTGTACTATCATCCAAAGACGAGGGAAGTACATCTTCTGCCTTGAGTTGCTGACCTAGAATTTCGAAAACTCGTCGTCACTTTGCAATCAGTTCCACCCCGGGAGGAGAGTTTGAAGGCGGCAAGCATCACTTTGGTGATCTAGCTCTATGAAAGAATTTATCATCATAAAGCTAGGTTAGCAAAGTAATGTTTTGTTCGTCTTTTCAGCGAGTGTGCAGTTGAGGAGGAACTACCGTTGGAGCGAGCCTGGGCTTCCCTTCCGACTAAGGCAGCTCCTCTGCTTGACCTGAACTGCATTTAACTCTCTTTGTCTAGGAACTACTGGCGGTGCGTAACTGATTTTGGTCGTTATCACAGCCAATAGATCCTCGACAAGGGAGCTAACAATTCTTCAAAGCTCATTTGCAGTTACGATTTGGAGGAGAGATATTCAGAGAGGTGGAGGCATTTCCCGCCAGATGACTGCACGGAAGTGGACAAGCCCTCCTGTGGACCTTTACTTCGAGTAGAAGTGGAGATTGGAGTAACTGGACAGTTTTCAAGGACTAGGAGCACGCGTCGAGTGACGATCTATTTTCATGAATCTTTAAAAATCATGACTAGATCGAACACTCGACTCACGCTATAGTCTTACAATTCATCGCTTTTCCAGTTTACTTCAACATCCAAATATCCGGGGATTGCATTCATCAGTTCAATATCTAAGCTGGCGACTTTAAAATGACATCGGTAACAATCATTAACTACAGTTAAAATGCCTTTGTAAGGATCGCGACAACTATTATCAGCATACCAAATTGTGTAAGTAATAAATATTGTTCTAATGAAAAACTGTTACTTTCGGTGTAGTGTACACTTAGGTTGATCAACTTATGAAAATTTTATGCTTTTTAAATTGATAAAATTGTCATATTGTTCTAATGAAAAACTGTTACTTTCGGTGTAGTGTACACTTAGGTTGATCAACTTATGAAAATTTTATGCTTTTTAAATTGATAAAATTGTTATTACAATGCATTTTAGGTTTCCCTTGTTTCCCGTGGCGTTAAAATCGGCTTGGCATACAGTTGTTTAGTGGCACACTGGACACCCATGAAAATGGCCTCAATACTTTCTACTTGTCTAAATTGAAAATGTTGCAGAGATGCTCCGCCAGTATCGCTTACATCTTGCTTTGCCTACCTAAAAAGATTTCGAGTAACTGTAGATTAACCACAATTAGCATGAAAATGTTTTCTATGAGTAGCAACAAAAATTTTCTGAGCAAGTGAATTCTCCAAAATTCATTTTTATTTCGGCAGTTGCAAAACCCTTTCGTCTCCATAAGAAAAAGCATTGAAGCGTCGGAATGTTGATGATGTAACAAACGAAAGGTACTCGCATGCAAGAGATTTTCTCTTGGTGTAGTCTTAAAACATTCATTTGATTTTTTATCTCCATTCATGCAAGTTTCTTCGGGAAATATGTATGATAGGGCTGCGGGATGCCGCACCCATCACTAGACATGGGGATATTCAATGAGCCAATCACGACCACTCTGCTTGGGATGTAGACAGGAAAGAAAAACCAGTCATTCTCAAGCTACCACACACCACAAGGGGAACGTAAAGAACATTGCATTGTTACCTGAACGCAGTCAAATGAACAAAAAAAACCTTATGTGTGGTATATAAGAGCCGACCATCATCATAAAGTAACGAATAACAATCTCTTTACCATCTCACCGCTACATGATATGGCATGTTGCTTAAGTATGGTCCCTTTTTAAACAGTTGCAACCGAATGTATCCAGCTTAGCCATTCAACGGCCGCTGCCACGGCCCCACACAGGTATATGTAGATGATGTCCAGCCAGGTACACGGCCTCCATTTCAAACCGCTGCAATTGCACAATAGTTCCTTGTAATAAGTGAAGCTTGTGACTTCAATTATGGTAAGCCATCCATATGCCTGTGTGTTCACGTTGTATGACTTTTTTTGGATACCTGAAGCTTTCCGTAAATGATCAGTACTAATTTTAATGTATGCGCGGAATAGTTTGTCACAGTAGAAAATTCAGGGTGTCCGCCGTCAACGCCTCTCAATTATAAATGGCCAAGTAGTATCAGATTTAATGCAGCAGTAGTCTTGCCAAAAAGTAGCATCCTCAGTGCGAGAATCATGTAATTTCAATATTCTCGTACTGTACTTACAGATTTGTCAGCAAATATTGGATATGAAAAATGCATCCGACCTTGTCAACGACTGCATGCAACTGCAGTTACTGTTGATGAAAACTTGACAAGGATAGAAACTAAACAGAAAAATCAAATGCTCTTTACTTAGGTATTATTTATTTATTTAAAGCTGAGCATCGCGGATCCACTGTTGTCAGCTTGAAGTATTAACTTTTTTGGTGCTAGTTAGCATGCGTAAATTTTTCATCAGCTACCTAATCCACTTAACCGTGATATGTGAACTCCTGGTAACTGCTCTCATATATTCAATTATGTTTACGTAAACGTTGCACAACATAAACAAGTTAAAAGCAACAAGAGTGCTACTTTTTTAAATGGAGATATAAATATACAATAAAAGCTATACATATAGCGGCTGTACGCGACCTCAGTGAATGAGCAATTTAATTCAGGAGACCACCGCCATCCGCATCTTCACTTATCTCTTTTCACGCTTTTTCTTGGTGCTGGTGTACTTGTTTCAAACCTTTTGATGTACCCGACATCTTGGACTTGCCACTTTTCTCATTCCTCTAGATAAAATATAAAAATACTAAAATGTCCTCTCTTGAAACAAAACAACAATAATACATATCACCCCTGAATATTGTTTTATTGGTATATTAGCCACTCAGGAAAATGCTTTTTACTACTTACGGAACTCTTTATGTTTGAATTAAATGATTCAAGATAAATTTTAATAAATACGCTGAAAAGATCCGATCTCTAAAGAAAATTTATGGTGACGGCGGTATATTTTTCAAAAGCTGTGAAATTAGTTTCATGGTATTGCCTCTCGCTCATCTACCACAGAAACCTCATCATCGTTCGTTGCATTTTAGCCATCTTCTTCCACATAACATTCCACCTGCGCACAGATACCCCTTTCTGCATGTTAGGTGCTCAATGATTCTCATTTGAAGGCAACTATTTATTGCCGTTTCCACCCCGAATTTTTAGCCGAACTTTAATTACGTCCCTTTGCAAAACTTTTTTCCCAAAAAGGTCTATATTTTGCGGAATGCCGCTTTTCAAAAATACCAATAGCATTTCACATCAACTTTGCTAGTCGCTGTTTGCCTGAGAGAACAATTTCATGTTGCACCAATGAGTGCTCGGGTAAGTTTTAAATCAAAATGCAATTTGCAGTTGCACCCTGTGCTATGAACTGTTGTTGGGGGAAAATAATTCTGTCTGACACTTTTCCTGTCTCTGCACTAATTTTTTAAAAAGATGTGCGCTCGTTATTATTATAATGGGGATATTTCAACGATACATTTTTGCCGACTTGGAAATTAAAAAAAAAAGATTGCCGAGAGAAACTGTGCATTTGAAGCACAGATGCTAAATGATTTTTAAGGTGTACTGCTAGATGCAGCATTGCATCACCAACACTATGCATTTATCTGTATGACCCAGCAAGCACTCATCATCAGCCAACAAAGCAATAAGAAAGGAGCAGTAGCCAGAGAAACACTTCTCTCCGAGATGCTGCTGCTGTAGCCCACTCCTATTGTAATTTAAACTCGTCATGACACATAAGAAGATTCGAAAAGAGCAGTCAAAATCTTCTGAGGAGAAGAAGAGCCTCTTCTTCCATACTTTTTTTCAATAAGTTGACTTCGGCACATTCAGTATTGAGCACGTATGGGAGAATAATTATTGCAATTATTGTTATCATTACGTACATATACCTATACCATTATCGAAGCGTATTATATTCTCACATTATTTGTAGGAGGAAGCGGCGGCGGTGGGTAAATGATCATTATATTATGTCGCTGGCTCTTCTTTTATCATCTTAAATGTTTTCTAGCACCACCATTAGCAGCATCACCGTCATTACCATTTGATCCAAGGAAGGGAATACATGTTGTGATACCTATCAGAGGCATTTTTACACCACAAAGTGAATGAGAAGTGGCGCATCGACTCACTAACAAAATGAGCAACAAAGGTAGCCCAACAGCACCAGGAAGATTTTCTCCTTGGATATTACATTTTCTTTTATCCTTTTTTTTCTCTCGTTGCACAGGTACACAAATATATTAGTTTTGGTTGCGAGGATGTACTATTTAGCAGCCTGAAATGTATGTATGAGAATGCGAGAACATAGCATTTTAGTTAAGACTAGTGTTTACAGAAGTTTTTCTTCATTGCAATGCATTTACTCAGCTCACTCATTCAATAGCTATGAAATGAGCATACTCATATAATATTGGATATTGGGGCAAACCGTGTAAAAGTTTTGTAAAGTGGGCATATCGCAGCCTCTCATTGTGTATTGCGCGATCCTGGGTCTCCCAAGATATGAAACTACTTTAACTTTACTTGAAAATAACAGACTTGGATTTTCTTTTGAAGCTTTTATTACACAGACGAGCCCACCTTTTGCTCATCCTTATACTTAACTTTGAGTGAGAGACGAGGACTCCCATTGCCCATATATCTGTTTGCCTTCTACGATCCTTTAATAAAGTTGAGTCAGCTTTCCTTATTCTCGCTATTCTCTGTGAATAGTATGCGGCTGGGTGATGCATTTTTATGGGAAACATGTAACTCCAACAAACACATTGACAAGGAGAATATTATGATAGTGTGTAGGTGAAACTGATTCTGAAGAACAGAAGGCTCTCCAAGTCACTTCACTATAATTCTCATTCCACTCTCTGGGTACGGTAACAGTGACACTGGTACAGTCATTCATTCAAATCAGACAGTCCATCACCCAACTTATACCCCTTCGTCAGATCATATAGCTCTTACTTCTCATTCTCACTTTGAAGCTCAAGCATTAACTGCTCTGAAGTGGAATTGACCAAATTGCATCTTCTTGAACGGTGGAGTAGATAAGGAGCTCCAGGTTGTTCTTGTGTTTTTTTTTTCGTTTTACCTTCCCACACAGCTCAGTGCTCTCCAGTTAATTGACTCTGACAATTGAATTTTGCTCTGAAAAAAAGGGCAGAGTAAAACAAATAGTTTGTCCAGAACGGGCTGTCATTTTGCAAACCAGCACTATTTAGTTTGCATGGGATATTTTTAGCATTTGTGCTTAACATAATATAGGAAAAGTGATATTTGTGCGTAGATTCTTAGGAATGTGTGCCAAAGTGGGTAGTGTAGAAGGTGTAGTGAGTGAAAGCGTACGATTTCGCGTAAAGAAATCACAGGAACTTGCAATGTGTCCATTGACAAGCTCGATAAGCTCGGACTCTTCTTCCGACACGGGAAATTTTTACCCGAGACGTCTTCTGCTAAGTCTACTGAGACATCGTCTTATTGGGAAACAGGAGTTCCCGGCAAGCCAACAGCAAACCGTAGATAACAGTCAGCGTGCGTTATCAATGATGTTATCCCAAAATTGTCCTTATAGTCAAATCGCAGTTTGCACAGAGGACAGCAGAGGAGCTATGGAATGTCACAGGGAAAGCTGTAAGAATCAAAGGCATTTAGTTAGGCAGTCCATAACGGAGTTAGAAAATGGGGGAATTAGAGACACTCCCTTTGCAAATAATCACTACCATGGCTCTTTCAAATCATCCAAGTCATGCACTAATTGCACTTTAAATTGTTCGAAAAATTACTCCCTTTCCAATGAGAGGCAATCAAGTAGTTCTACGAATCAAAGTTTTGTGACAAAGTCTTCCAGATCTGCACAGAAACCGCAATCACTCTGCTCCTTCTGTGACGGGCTTTACGGTGGAGCAACAAACGCATTACTTTACCTTACCAATGGCATTTATCTCAAGAGTAAGCTTGTGGGAGTGAGACTGTTCCTTGTTTTATTTGTCCTCCTCCTCATTACCGATTCGACAATGGCTTGCGGTCCAGGACGTGGCGCTGGACGTCGAAGAGCCCCGCGAAAGCTTACACCACTTGTTTACAAGCAACATGTTCCAAACGTACCGGAAAACACTTTATCTGCATCTGGATTTACGGAAGGCCGCATCACTCGAAGAGATCAAAAATTTAAAAATCTTGTTCCAAACTACAATCCGGATATAATTTTCAGAGATGAGGAAGGAACTGGTGCTGATCGACTGATGACTCAGGTAAATGCTCAACTCTTCTCCCTATTACAAATAAATACCAAATACCTTAAAGAAAAGTCACTGCCAGTTACCACCGTAATGCCGCACTCGGGGTAAAGTGTACTTACCACATGTTAGCGTCATTCTGTCAGTAACCAGATCTCTTTATATCCATCAAAATATTTAAGTCCCCTTTAGCTTATCTTGATCTGGGCTAAAGATTAATTCCTGTAATTCCTAATTTCATCTTTTATCATAAGCAACATCAAAACAGTTCGGCTAATGGCACTGGAGATAATTCGGTATTATTACTGATGCATCTGCATTCTTCTTTGAAGAGTGTCACATTTCCCACATCCGGTTTCTGGAAATTTGCCGTCACACTGAATGATTTCTACGAGTAGGAATGATGACTGTTTTACCAGTAACAGCGTCATTAGTGTATCGTAATGCATTTTACTTATTATCGCTGATCAGCATTCGCCACCCTTTTTATTTGATGAAGTTTTTTTTCAGAAATGCTTTTGGGTATTCATGCAGTAGGAATTTGTATCGTTTCGGGTAACGTTAGCATGAGCTTGCAGGCATGACTGAAGAATCTTATACTAATTCAGTAAGACATTTTGAGAATAAAAAAATCTTCGGTGCTCACTTCTCGTCAGACTTTGTGTGCGTTATAGGCATACGATACAAAAGCATGCTTCAGTTCAGCTGAAGTCTGAGAAACAAGAGAAAAAAAGGATTGATTGAATAAGCGGATTGAACACGCTTTGACAGACAAGCGACGTGTTATTGATTCAAAAATCCCAAATCGTTTTACTTTCCAAAAATAATTATAGGAGCATATCACTTGACATGTCTTGCGCTTATCTCCAGCTTGAGCAAAGTGAGTAAGCATTTGAGGGAGCAATCTAACCTCACATTATTATTGTTATGAAGCTGCATTTACGAGTGGCATTAGATAACAATATAATGACGAAGGAAATCTACTCGTAATGCTGCACTAATGCCTGAGCACATAGCAAAGTAGTGGGATCTGAGTAAGGATGCTGTTACACAATATTGAGACCGCAGGTCTGAAGTGTCATGTTCCATAGCGTCATATCGTTTCATACTCTGGAGCAAATCCCATCGTTATCTGTACTCAGGCTTAATGTTTAAAATAATTCAGGTATGTTTTCCCCACTCCAAACACTACTGCTCGTCTTCCTGTCTTGAGCGTAGAAAAGTAGGTATGCAGTTAGAAAAGAATGCGTGCAGTTGTGGATAAAAAAATAAGTCAAAATTACACGAAAAATGTGCATTTTCTATGTATGCCTTCCCACCAAGCTCACCGGCAACGCGGCAACACGTGTGGCCTGGAAGTAGCCGGTTATTATTATTATTACTGTCACATCACACATGTGCATCAGTTCGCTAGTCAAAAGTCAACGACTATGCTTAAGCTCTTTAAATTTTGAAGAAGCAGGGCAATAAAAAAAATTTGCTGGTTGGATTGGATAAGATTAGCAACAAAAAAAATTTCCGTTTGTTTACCAACTTGGATGTCAAGTTTGGTTTGAGATTACTAAAAGTTCATGTGAAAATGTGAGAAACCGGGAGCGAATTCCCAGGCAATTAAAAGTAATCATAGGAATAATGTCTTGTATTCAAGCAGATGATTTGTTAGCACTATCAAACCCTCGTATTCCTTTTGTCCGCGCTCCTTTGTCATTACCGTTGTTTATAGCGTTTGCTCTGAAGACACTACTTTCTTCACAACAGGAGCAAGTTATATAACATAAACTGTGCGGATCCCACGAAAGTGAGACTCAGCAGTGAGTAAGGTCTGTTCATTATTGTTACAATTATTGTCAGCGTAACACGTGGAATGTTCCCACAGAAGAAAGGACAACGAGAGGTGCTAAGTTGTAATAAAACTTCTTTGTCACTTGCGAAGAAGCTGCTCATAGGTTCTCATAATCACCATCACCCCGATCATCATCATCTTCATGAGTAGGTTCATCAAGCAAAGCAAGCAAGCACCCATTGCTCCATAATGCAGGGATATAATCACGCTGTGTACTCAGTTTTCAGTGAGTATGGTGGTGATTTTATGGCAGTCCTCTGCTAGTCCGTTTTCGGCAATAGTGCAGAGGTTCGTTTTTACCTGCCAAGTTTAAAAAAGCATCCCAAACCCAACTGCTCCTTGAAGGTTCGTCCGTCCGTTTGTTTGTAAGAAATTTACAACCCGAACGAGAAGCAAACAGAAAGGATGAGGAGGAAGGATCCTCAGAAATGTTTAAGGATTGTGCATGCATACCTCTAAGGAGTAGCTCAGAATTGTCTTGGAGCGTGGGAAACATCAACGAAACTTCAATGGCTTTTAGTTAAAAAGAACAAGACCAAGAGAGTCACTTAACAAGAGAAAGACATGATAACAAGAGAAAAGAAAGAGTCAAGTCAAAATAAGAATTACGATTATTGCACCTTCATTGGTTTCCTCTTAAGTCACTGTGTTCAAATTTTGAGGTTTAAGAATTATGAGCAATAATGTGGTTCCTCTCTTACAGTCTGTTTATGGCATCTGCCTCTTTCATTTAATGTAAAAATCATTTTTCTTCACAGTTTCAACGAGCATGAATTTGAGGTTGAAGATAGGATCAGAGAGTGATTTTGAAATGAAAAAAAAGTGTAGAGGCACGAGGAAAAATGACAAAACACTCACTCTCTTCTTCTTGTTCGCTATGCTGGGGATGGTGGCGATGATGATGATGATGCCACTTAAAATCCCATATTTCACTCTGCCGAGAAACGTAAAAGTGTACACACTTACCTTCTCTTCCCACTGTGTAATACTATCCCTTTTAGATCACTTACCATAAAAACTATTTTTTAAAGACTTTTTTTTTCTTAAATAAATTCCTTCCGAAAGTTTTTCTTGGACCCTGCGGAAATTCCGTGAATGCTTTCCCCAATTCTTTATTTGACTTGGAAAACGAACAAATTTTTTTTGCTAATATGCTGAGCAAATACAAGTCCAAAAATTTTTTTTTCGCTTTTAATTCATATCATTAACCCTTTATTTATACAAAAAAAATTTACGTTTTCGAAACACAACCAGGGACATTGCAAACTTGCTGAATAATCGGGCATTAATCCAGTTACGCATGCATGAATTTTTTAAAGAGCTGCTCAATCACATATTTATACAAAAAAAAATTTACGTTTTCGAAACACAACCAGGGACATTGCAAACTTGCTGAATAATCGGGCATTAATCCAGTTACGCATGCATGAATTTTTTAAAGAGCTGCTCAATCACAATGGAAGCTATCTGAAAGAGGCAGTGTGATTTCATTTACGGAGCGTGTAAATTAAACAAGCTTTTAGATAGCTAATTTATAAGCCATTTACATGGAACTATTTGTCAGTGCTCTTTTTTTTCGAAAGCGACGAGAGAGAACACACAAGGCAAAGAACCTGGGGGGCTCATCCTTTTAGCCTCTTGCTCTTTTTTCTATCTTGTAATCTAGCATACTTATATAAATGCTGGTGAGCATTATAATACAATGATACGTGTCGGAGGAGCTAAAGCATAAAGAATACAAGCGCGAGAGATGGTGATGGTATTAACTTAAAGTGAGTCCGAGACTGCTGCAGCTGCTATTATTGTACAGTGCAAACGCTACTGACTGGGGTAAGAATGGAAGAGAAGAAAAGGGAGAAGACGAGCTAAGAAAGAGAGAAAAAAAGGCATAAAATGAGTCGAAGAACGTGCATCGCATCTTTCCTTCCATCTAAAATAATGTTTGGGTTTGAGCTTCTCCCTCTCGTCTTCAGCTCACCCTCACACGGAGAGTATGGAATGTGCCTGTTGTCCCTACAAGAGTCAACAATGCATTTGGATTGTGAAGGGAGCCCTTTTGTATTTCTTTTACTAGAGTATCATAACTAGCCATCTATTACTTAAGTTTCTATAAACAAAGGTAAACAAGGAGCAGCAAGAGAAAAAAAAGTAGCAGAACAAGGAGGAACGAAAAAAAAGGCAGGAGCGATTGTTGATTGTTGGGGAAAGATGGCTTTTCATAAAAGGAGCGAGCTGGAAAAACGGGGAAGTCATCCTGCACTGCACAAACTGCTAACTGGACATCATTTAAACGATCGTTTTGACGTCTCCTGTCTACACACTTTGTACTCTGTCTCCTTTTTAAAATTAATGTATGTCCTTTGCCTTTTCTCTCCCTTTTTTTGATATGGAGTCTCTTTGTGAGCGCCTTCTTTATCCCTCTCTCTCTCTCTCTTTCTCCATAATCTCCCAAACAGTGCGGACTACCTTGCTGTGTGAAAACTTAAACAGGACATGGATTAAAAACCTGAAAGACAAATGCGACAAAAACACTCAAATGCACATCTCTTGTTTCAGCAGCCACCGAAGAAATGCCACATTTCATTCGTCTACTTGGGAAAGCAGAGCATCCACAGATTTTTATTAGTATTACCTACCTGTGCAGCTTCCAAATGCGGGAGCCTTTATGTTCTGATTTCTTCACAGGCTACTAGAATATTATACTCACATACGTCATTCCTCATTGTTCCACTGCTCCTCTGCGTTTTGTGCACTCACTTATTGCACTCAGGCTCATTTAAAAGATGCACACGCTCATTCTAACAATAAATTCCACAGAAGACAGAAAAAGTCTCGTTCTCTCTCTCTCGAACATAATATTGCACTCTTGAGTTTAAGGTCCAGTAAATTGAACAGGATTTAAAAGGCGTGGGAACGTTTCGATACATCTCCAATAATCCACACCTTTTGCCTGTTGTTGTACTTACTGCACGGATGGTAAAGGTGACGGAACTTTTTATGGCACTCTCATTACCTTTTGTTCACATTTTAAAGTTGTCAAAACGATCCCACTCTCCGCTGGCCCTCTCACAGAAAACGATGATGATTGTGATCATGAAGGTGGTGGTGGTATATGAACAGGTATTTTAAGTAGAAACGGAGGACTCTTTGCTGACATTCGCATTTGCATCCGTTTATCTACAGGTATGCTCGTTTTTATGAGAAAATGAATGATCCCTCTCAATATCCTTTATCCACTGACTTTTCAGTTTTTGAGTTGAGTGTGACACGAGCAATGCAACATTCTCTCTGACATGAAAAATAGCTCTAAAAATTCAACTTCTCTGAATGAATTTTGTGTCTGTCTCATCTTCCTGTGTGGGTCTTCTTCCTCATTGGCATGTAAATGGATCAGAGAGCAATAATTACACCGAGTATATCGTAAGAGCTCTTATACTATGGTTGGGTTTTTACTTTTATTATTAGCAGTAGCACAGACAAAGGAAAACTGTCCCAACGAAAAGGCACCTTAAAATTCCTTTAGGCTGCTGTACTTGACTTGACTTTTTTTTGTTTTCCGGTGAAGCAGCAGTAGGCAGCAATAACAGCACAACAAAAACTGCTTCTCTCAGCGCTGTTCCTTTTCTATGCGCTGTTATTGTTTACCTGTATTTACATTGTCGCTCTCTATGATTGCGGACAAACATGGATAATGCCCTTTCATTCAACTTTGGTGTCTTTACTACTCAAGTGATTTACTGCCCTTTCGTCATTTTTTGGACATCGTGTGAACCAAAGAAAGTTTACTTTTGTCAAGTGGTGAGTAGCATATTGTGCAACCACCCTCTGTGTTATCGTTTTCAGCTAGGGATCCAGAGAAAGAGAACGATTATCGTCCACTTTATTGTTTGTGGTTACCTTTACTCACTTGCTCACTATTTATAACCTTAATCTAATTAAAGGGATATGTGAAGGAATGCGTCGTTGGAAGTTTTAGCTCTTGGTCAATGCTGCTGATACTGATGTATGCATTTGTCCTATGCATTTTCCAATCTATTTAATTTTTCACAAAAAGTTCCGCAATTTTTAATTGGAAGTACACTGAAAATAGTGTAGCAGTGGGTGTAGTGCTTTTAAACGAGAGAGCTTTAATGAAATACTTTCAATTTACCTCAAATAGCTGGTTCACTGGTGCAGGAGGAAAATAGGTCGACTATCTCAAAAGTTTGTTGGTAGCACTTACATAATGCAAAAGAAGTGGAAATTCTTGTGTGATTTTCGCTTTGTAGCTTTGAATAGGGATATCAGATGAAAGCCTAAAGCCAATCCCTTTCAGACATTGCGCAGTCATCCATTTTTCCCTTACTTTCCGCTGCTCACTGTCAATTTTGCTGCCGATGATGCGAAAGATAAATAATATGCTTATTTTAATATGGTTAGTTAAGCGAACTCATTCAAGAGTAAACGTCTTAAAATTTTGGATCATGTTCTAGGACTTTTTCCGCCTCCTTAATAAAGAAGATTAAAACTGACGTCCTTTTCTAAGCAAAAGAGTCCCGTCTCTGTTTTTGCCGATTTAGTATTTGTTTGCATTGCTTACCTTTCAGTCCTTTTAACAAAAAAAATTTAGGTAAGAGTAGATGATTTTTGGCTTCCCTCACAAAAGCTCCTAATGTCACTTTCAATGGCCGTGTCAACAGCAAATATCTCTCGCTACACACATATATGCTCATTATTATATTCCATATACCTACGCGATTCATATCTCTTACCTTTTTTTGAATGACCCACACAATTCAGGAAAACAAACTGTCCCGACATTTTCCCCTCTCTGAACTACACAAACAGCCATCGGACATTCGGTGCATTATTATCTTTATACCGTTTATAATGCCATTATTAGAAGGAAGCGAAGAGGAATGTTTTTTGATCTCTTCTGCTCGCTTACCTCGCCAGGGCAAAGGGAGCAGCTCGCCGACCTAGCCTGAGTTATTCCAAGTCGGAATTGGTGTAAGCAAAAAGCGACCAGAGACTTTTGATTTCCATTTTTAAGCTTGTTGACTGTCAAGTACTGTTTATGTGGGCAAATAGGAACAGCAAAAGCAATCTGTTATTTCTCAACAATTTCCAGTTTTCTGTTTTCATTTGCCAAAACTTCCACAAAACTTCTGCAACTAGTGCAACTCCAAAACAATCAATGAATTTATCTACATAAAAATTTTCTCTCCCTTCAAAAACTATTTATCATTCAAGTTTCAGCGAAACCAAAAACTTTTCCGCTTCCCTTGAAAAAAAAAACATTCTCAAAAAGTTTCTACAAAAATTCACACCGCTTGAAATGAAGGGAAAAAAGGAGCTCAACTTTTTTTTTCTCTAGAATCATGGAGTCTGCTTTTTTTACATATAGCTCACCCAACATACCCAATCACTGCGAGGCTTTGTCCGAAAATACTATAAAAGATGGAGAAATACATTCTCATGAAATTACGGCATTACATTACCCATGCTTCTTTTTTAGATACATCAGCGTCAGCAACAAGAGAATAAAAAAAAGTTGTACGGAATAGATTGGCTGTTTTGAGTCCAGCTACTCTTGTGCATGTGTACAATTGACTCAACAGCCTCAAGAAAGGTCTATACATGTGAAGAGTTGAAAAGTAATAATGAGAAAACGGTGATGATGGTGCTTGGTGGTGATTGTGACTGCTTAAAAGATGTGCGGTGCTCAGTATTAAAAAAAAAGTTTTCTTTTGAGGAGAGGAACAAGGTAAAAAGAGGCCTAGTAGGAAGCGAGTTTGAAAGACGAAAAAAGAGACGTGGTGGTGTGGTGGACGTCGGAGGAATGCACATGGCCCCTGGGTGAATAATTGTAAAGTATAATGCAACAATGTTAGAAATTTGTTGCATGCCACCATCATTACCGCCATTGTATTGCATAAGGACGATGATGGGCACATATTATAGTGCTAGTCTACTCTGTTTGCATGTAACAACGTATCATCATCAGTAACAAACAACATCTTGTACTATTATTAATACTATTAAACTTACTATTACACACCACTTCCATCCAACACCACAGACTCTAGCCAATGAAGCAGCAATTGCCGTTTTTTTCTCTTTTCTGAGCCTCACTTGTTCACATCTCCGAGTCGGCATGCCTCTTCCTTCACCCACATCAACTTTTCTCGTTAGCTCTCTCCCGTACCATTTCAAAATGCAGTTGGATGCTCTCTCTGAAAACAATGTATTCAAATCCAATATGCATTCATTTCGTTGTCGAGTTTAAAGAGTTTAAGGAAACTTGAAAAGAAACCTATTTTGGAGAAAAATAGGAGTGTGATGATGGTCATTATTTTACCTTCGATTCTTCCTTTGATAAAAAACCGTTTTTTTCTTATTCTTCAATTTTTTTTTCAGTAGTTTACTACAAAGTTGCTCAACTCGAGCCACTTGTTAGTTGCTGCAGCTTTGAGCCCGCTAAAAAAATCCAAAAAAGGAAGATTATTATACCATGATATGTTATCGTTATGATCAGTCTTAGTCTTTTACCGTATTTTTAAAGGAAAATAAAATTCCTTTGCATCGAACATGCAACGCGCACCTAAAATAAATTGTGAGTGTACAACTCAACGTTTTCTTAGAAATTGTGGGAATGGCAGTGCGTGAAAGATTAATGTGATTGACTATTAAAAATCTCTGCAAGAGTCTTCCATTCAGATTTCGCTAGACGTATTTGCAAGCCTTGTAGATGCTGTCATACTTTTCCGTTGTGAAAAATGGGCTTTGCTTCTTATTACACCCAGCTCATTTGGCAGCCCTGATGGTTATTACGTGCTACTCTCATAAATGGAATAGGTTATTAAATGGTTTGTCAATGAGTTGTCAAAGTCAATCATATTGTAAGACATCTCGAAATGATGTATGTGTGCTGGTGGAGGCAGAACTGACCGGCAGTTTGCTCTCCAACTGTATTAGCTATACAGTAGCTTTAGAGAAATTGTTGTCATAAATGAAATTGCGGAGGAGGAATTGCATAAAAATTGATTTCCACTTAGTCCTTATCTGGGAGGTTATTGCAATCGCATAAACTATAGCCTACGTCTGCCTACACTTACTTCACGGGGTTTGACTTTTAAAGTGAAGTGAATGAATGAAGAGCGGCCGTTGACTCATCTTGCCCCAACGGCTTTACCTGCCGCAGTCACCTAATCACCAATCATATGGAAAGGGCTAATTTATGCCCCTGCGAGAAGGTACACTGATACTTTTATTGCATCAAAAAATTTTCCCATGCTTTTCCCATCGCACTGATTGCGCTGGTAGCAAAATCGGTGAGAAAAAAAAATTCGTTTAACGTTTTGCTCTCTCTCTCTCTCTCTCTCTCTCTCTTTATGTTGGTAATTATAGCTGGTGTAGTTTTCTTTGAGTGAATTTATTCTTGCTTGATGGTGATCTAAGAGCTAGACCAAAAGTGACAGAAGAAAAAATATGGCCTCCTCTGTAAAATCATTATGGTCACCATTACAAGGCTTATTGAGCTGGTAAATTACCGATCATTTAGTTATATAGACGGGAAGAAATATAGGCAATAAAATCTCTTAAACAACGAGAGTCGTTTCAGGTACTGCTCCTCATTCCCAGAGTCCCAGTGCTCCGTCCTGCATAAGTGCATCCATTCATCCATTCTGAAAAAAAAGTAGGTAAGGGATTATTAGAGGAGACTAGGAAGAGGTTTTACTGGTGTTGCCTTGGAGGCCCTATTTGTTCTTTCTATCTAGCTAGTAAGTCAACATTTTGTCGGTAAGCCTGAGATAAGATTTTCTGTCTCCACCGAAGAAGCACCAGGATAAAACATGTTGTGTGGACATTATATGCACTTGAAATTCAGCGGATCACAATGAAAGAGAGAAGCTGAGAGACCCATTGGTGTCCTTGCAGTTCCTTCGAATCGCCTAAAAATGTGGGAAAGGAATTTTCTGTTTCCATTCACCTGTTAAGCTAATTTAGTGTGGTGTTTTCGTTGGAAAAGGCAACCAACGCTTATATGTCATGTCACACTCCATCGAACCGTGTGTACATCACCCAAAGGGAAGCACTACTTTCGGAAAGGCAGAAAATAGGATAGAGCAGCAGAAGCCGTTTCCTACAATTACTAAGAACAATTGAAAGAGTTAATGTCCAAATATTTCTTTTTGAATCAAAGTCGAGGGAAACTAGTGCACACACAGTTTGGGCTACAATCTTGTAAGGATTCCCCCTCCTCTGTCAAACAAGGATTAAGCGCTTTTAGATTTCCAAGCTCATTATTACAATAGGGTTTTGTTGTACCTCTAAATATGAGGGTTGGGTGAGTTTTCTCCTTTCAGAGCTACAGAAAAATAACAACATGCATTCAAATCCCCTACTCTTCCTACCTTTTTCCCAAAACAATGACTGGGTATCGTAATAATGGGATTTTTAGCCAGTTAAAAATTAAACATAACACCGCAAACATTTTTTTTCCTCGGCCCCACAGTCACTAGCTTCTATTATAAGCGCGAAAAAATACACAAAAAATATTGTATTCCTTTGTGGGCTAGAATATTACAGGAATTTGCAGTTGTATATATTCCTTGAAAAAGGCACCACTGAAGGATTGTCGCAGCCAGACGATCTTGAAATGACACCACCGGATACCGCAATTTAAAATAAAAAGCAGCGGGGCTCTTACCCAAGTTCAGCACAGTTTTAAGGCGAAACGAAATATGTATTTATGCTATAGTGGACAGGGAAAATAATAAGAGATTCGGTCACTGGAAAATAAAAAGGGAGAGCAAGTAGCCAAAATGTGAATCATTTTTTTGCTCATTTTCCGCATTTATACACTTTAAAGTGTACTTTGTACTTCTGAAGAAATTTATTTTTCTATGTACTTTTGTGGCCATGAAACTAAAACTGTGGTTGATACATCTTGGCTTTTTTTTCGCAGGAATTCATACAGAACGTGCTAGATTTGGTTTTGGTGGGTAGTTTAGCAAATACATTTTTTCAGTGTTGCCTCATCTTCTAGTTTTACGGATACCTTTCTCTACAGTGATATTATCCCAGAAGGCTCTTTGTTGCTCTTGTTGATAGAAGGCGATTATACTTTCAGAACGTTGGCTATTCTTTCTCTGATGCGTGCAGTTGTGTAAAATGTAATGGAATATCTGTAGGGAACTTTTGGAAGAAAACTCGGTTGGTGAATGCTGTACGTTTTGTGTGGCGGTGAATAGAATTCCATGACTTTCGGCTGTCAATAGTCTCAAAGTCTCTGTCCCTTTCTTTTGCGTCCCGTCACTCGTCTCCCAAAATCTTTGCAGTCAATCAGCCACATTTCTTAGACTTTGGCTAGTAGTTCACATTCAGGGAAGAGTTGATTTCCTCCGGTAGTAATAACAAAGGAATTCCCTTGTTTATGCACCACATTATTCCATATCAATATGTGATCGATCAGCCACTGGTATTTGAAGAATCCATTTGTTGTTTCGTTTTGACATTTTCCCATTTTCCAATAAATGAAAATCACAAATATATTAGGAATGTGTGGCATCCTTGGCGAAATACAATTTAAATTCCGACTGCCCAACAATGGGACCAACTCAAAACAGATTAGCTCTTGCCGTAACAACAATAATAATAATGTGTGGAGTGAGACACTCTAAAAATTCCGTGAATCATTAGGACAGATGCAAAAAAAGAGTTGCCAATTTTCTTGCCTAAAGTACCGGATATAAATAAATTCTCGCAAGACATGGTCTACAGCGATAAAAATCTTTTTTCCAAAAATTCTCATCAGCGCTTTAATGCGAAAAGTATGCTATTACAGCCGGTGTTATCAGGCCATCTAAGTAAAGTCACGACCTTATAGTATTGGTGGATATACCAAGAAAATCCTGATTGACAATCAAAACTCAGTTTTCGGCAATTATCTCGTATATAGAGTTTTTTTTATTCTCTGTATGAAGCCCTACAAGGTGATTTGCGCAGCAATTGGAAGTGTGTAATCTGAAAGAATTCGAAGGATAAAGTATATATCTTTTTTTCCCTTCATTAACAAATTTAGAATATTTTTGATTCTCTTGAAAAAAATATATATATATCCTTGGATGCCATACTTACACTATATGACTAAAGTATAAAGTATACTTACTAAATATAGTCTAGCTGAGAGAGGCCTGATAAAAAAACAATCCAAGTCAATTTGTTAAAGCAAAGTGAAAACCGGTCTTTGTCCTTGAATAAATTTGTTATGTGCATATCGTATGTACAATAGAACTGTATCCTAGTTCACTCAAATCAACCTTTTAGCCTCTACTCGGAGTGAGATTTCGGGATAGCACTCCTCTACTACAAAGTAATTTTTACACTCGATTCTATAAAAGTCTCATAAAACGTCGAACAATCCACCGGTATTGAACTTTGAAGATTATTATGGCTTCCATTTGATCGAGAAAAATCTGGGAAATTTACATAATTCATTTGTACCTTTGCCTATTCAATAACAATAAGCAAAATTCGATGCTAATTCGAATATATATGTAGTTGATATTAAATTTAGTATTTTTTTTTCTGCATCACACATCACACACCACTCACATTTTTTACGAGGACAGACTAATGCAACTCAACTCAACTTTCCATTTTCAACTCCCTGGATAAATAATATAATGACTGGTTTGATGAATGCGAAATACCAGTTTTTACAATTTTCCATGCCATCACTTTTTTTGCTGAAACTCAAATACAATATAATTGTAGAATGTGATTTATTTGGTTTTATTTACATCCACATCATCATAACAGGGCAGTGCTACTTTTTTTCCTAATAAGATTTCAATACGTACCTGTTGAACTTGCTCCTTGCGAAGAAAATGTCAAGCAAGTAAAAAAAAGTGTTAAAGTTTCATCACGTTGTTATTCTCTCGTATTTTTTCTATTTCATAAATTTTTATAGCAACTATTTTTTTCGGGATGAAAACGGGTAGTAAGCGAGTAAGTAAGAAGGTTAGAGTGGGGAAAATATTTTGACAAAAAAAATAAACTTGACAAATGGTAGGCCCGGGCAAAAGGCGATGTCCTAACTGACAGATGAGTAAAACAGATAATCGCCCAACACCTGATAGAGGCTTTGAGATGATAGATTAGGAAAAATGAAAGGGCAGCGAAGGGGGTTATGCGGTTGTTCTCAAATCAATTCAAATGCTTTTTTTTCTATTGTGGCGGCTTCTCTTTCAGTTTTTCAAAGTGTGGTAACCAACCCTTTATCAATTTTATTGTTGTGCATGTGCGCCCATATCTGCTCTTTATAGTGTTCCCTATTTATTACTTTTTTTCTGTGAAGTGTCAAGTGTCTTCTTCGCAGTCCTTTTTATTATTTAAATAATGCGCTCAATTTTAGATACAGCTCTTAAAATATACCTTTTCCCGTGTTACGCTCACATTCTGTGGTCCACTTATAAAAGTAAAAGTTTTGCCAGTCTGGGATTTGCGGTGGGGAAAGTTTTGTCTAGAACATCCAGGACACGCCGTACTATACGAGGTTGCACCCGGTACACCAAATTAATCAAATTACGCATAAAGAGGGTTTTTTTTTTCATTTATGAGCGGCAAGCGGAAGGTTCCGCTTTGTCGAGAGGGCAGATGCACATTTGCGGCACTCTTATGATGGGGAATTTTTGTTGCCGCAATAACAATACGCCTCTATAATGGGATGTGTGACAGGGACTCAACAGCGCTACTTTTTGGTCGCACGACATTTAACTCCATTTTACAACCAAAAGGCAATAAAAAGAAAATATGCTCGTCGTGAAGCCTCTTAAAAGTCGTGATTTTTTACTTGAAACAGTTGTAAGCTCTCCTTTCACCTTTTCGAACGCTACATTTTACATTTGCATGCGTCTGCAAATATCATATAAAGTGTAATGTGGCGTAGCAATAAAAAAGCACTCTGAAAATAGTTTTTATCTCCGCGAAGAAATTCAATAAATAAGAAAACACTTTTTTAGCCTGCTCACAACAATGAGCAGCATTTGTCAGCGTTTTTTCCAACTCATTGATAAACCGAGTCATGATGAGTTGTAACCATCGTCATTATGTGGGAGCATAGTGCGGTAATGTATCAGATCACACTGGAGTAATAATGATCTACGTTAATTTCATCCTGTGGCCTTTTCCTAGTACAATGAAATCTGTACATCATCACTTTTCTCATTGTTGCATTCTCCCTCTAGCCAAAAGGTACGGAGGAGTACCTTTATCAAGGTGAAGTCAAAATATCAGTCCGATCTGGCACGGATCTTTTTTTAAAGGCCTTAGCAAAGAAACTCAAAAAAAATTTCTACCTATCACGGAGCAGCCGAGTTTAGTACACAATTAGAGTGTTGGGTGCGGTTGCATTATAATTGTTAGTGCAAGGTTCAAAACTGATCGCCTCCTCATACCTTCACGGAGGTGGTGGAGATCGCCATCAAAAGGCAGAGCTACCATTCTTCTCGACACGCTGCATTGTCAGTATACGGAGAAAAAAGTGCCAACCCATTGCTCCAAATATTTTGACTGTTAGTTGCCATTTGGTTAGTTAAAAATAATGGGCGGAAATGGGATGGTAGATTTCGCTCACCTTTTGAAACTGGCACTTTTCAGTGCCCTATTGTTAAAATATCAGGGGATGAACAACATTCCTTGTTTTGTTAGAGCCATTTCAAGATACATTTTTTGGGGGATTTCGACACGAAAACGATTTTTGAAAGGATATCGTTCTCCTCCTTTCACAACACTTTGACTTGACATTTTAAAAGAACTAGTATTTGACCAGGAATACCTCCGCGCAGCCAATATATAGTCGATTAGGCACACTGTAAAAAAAAGAAAAATATATATTTTTTTACTGCCGATATTAGCCAGTAGTAATACTAACAGTGCTACTAAAATGGTGGCGATATAGACGGTGTAATAGACGTGGCATTGATTTGAGCATGTTTCAGAGCGATTCGTGAAAAATATGTAGATGCTAAGAACGTGCGTGAGGAGAGCCGATAGCAAGCCTAAAATTATACAGACTACAGCGAGTACATTTTTTTTTGAAGGAGAATCAAGCCGTATTGAATCAGATAAGAGAGGCAGATAAGGTAAAGAAAAAAAACCGGTACGGACAGTGGCACAAAAGGGATCGTAATTCGAACTTGAAAAACCCAGGTATTTTTTTTGCTGAAAATATCTGAAACACGGAGATTTACAAAATGTCGTCTTCGCTTACCTGGTTCGAACACTTATTGTTATCCATGGCTTGTCTTGTCATGCAGAGGCAGTATCGATGAGAAGATCATATAATAACTATGTCCGCATCAATTGTTTAGTGATGGAATAATGGTGCTTTGTACCTTACAGTAGCCCACAGCACCCATACCTCAAGAGTCCGAGGAAAAAATAAAGAATCAACATTCCATCAACTCTTATAAGCTTTTCCTCATGCAACACTTTTTTTGAGGATCATCTTTACTCCCTGTCTCTCTCTCTCCCAATTCATATTCTCATCGTTTAGTGCAAGTACACATTACCGAGAGCACTACTACCCACGATTGCTTCCCATCATGAAGGAATTTTCTGTCTACTAAAAAAGGCACCTGAAGTGAAAATTCATTTCTTGCGTCTTGTTTGATGCTCGTCGTCGTCCTATCTCCCTGCCTCTCTTCACCAGCCACTATCAGACTAAAAGAGAGGACTCATCCTTCTCGTATTTTATTTATATGTGGAGACTCCACCACCAGTTTTATTTTAAATATTTGAAAACTCTGGCATTTCTACTTCTACAGATAAATTAAGAATGTAGTCGTCCTGGGTTATAGTAATATGGTATAGAGCACCAAACAAAATACAATACATTCCCCACTGCCATAAGATTCACGTAATCTGGGAACATCAGTCAAATATAAATGCAAATTTTTATATATTAAACGGATAAAAAAAGCCACCCCAAAGTATACAGTATGAGAGATGACGAGTGAGATGATAATATCGCGATAGGAACAATGGGCATGTAAAAAAATAAGATTCTCTCATCAGCTTATAATATCTGGGCAGAAGAGCGCTGGAACAGGAACAAACGAAAAAACAGGATGTAGGGACCTTCTTCTCGTCTTGATATAAGAGAAATGTACATAAATGGGACTTGGTGTTCAAACATAAGGAGAGAAGCTGTTCACTACTTCTTCGCAGGGCATTTTCGAGAAGAAAATGCCAAACAGCTCTTGGCAGAAGTACATCGCATTAGTACACCAATCTGTTTGCGCACACTTTTCTTTTGAAAAAATGTTCAAGAGTCGAGAAGAGTAGGAAAAAAGTGTAGTGGATATACAGGTAAAGCAAGGAATATATAGTAATGCTCTTTAAAAAATATTTATATACTGAAGGGAGACTCTGGACTAGGATTTCTCCCTGGACAAGGAATTTATAAAATATGAAGGAAGAAACTCTTTCAGAGTTGATAACGATAAAAGGGAAGAGTTGTTTGGACGATAACAAGTACATATCTGTGATGCTGAAATACTGGATCATGTTCATGTTAGTTAATGCTCACCTCATGCTGAGAAAAGACCTGAAGGGTCTCCCATTTTATTCGACTTTGTGATCTTATGATGCTCCTCGGAATAATAATAAGTGATCGTTTTAAGTGAGTTTCTTGCTTTGCCCAGTTTTTTTCTTGTCTCCTTCTCACCGAATGTCTGCCTTTTTCTATTTTTTTTTCTCTTTCAACATTACAAACCTAACCCACACACACAGAGGGAGAAGAGATCCGAGCAACACCTTCTTCAAATTTGTTTGTGTGTAGCTGAAAAAGAAAGAAAAAAAAGAACGGAGGCAGCTAAAACTGTAACCTTTCAAGACAAATTGGTGCTGTTAGTACCACAATGCTTCACTTATCACTTCACAAACGTCATTACAATCACCACACAAGAAGCATCTTTTTGAACTTGCTGAGCGTTTTATATTATTGTTTTTTTCCCTGTACAATGAAATGTTTGTTCCTCTTTGAAATCAATTAGCTGATATATAATGCTACCTTCACGAGCCGACACGTCAATAAATTTTTTTTCAAAATAATAAATTAACAGTCTTCTCTGAAAAGAAATCTTTTTGCGGGAGTGACATTTCCGGAAGCATTCTAGATAAGAAAAGTCAACAATAACTATATAATTGTCAGCTTTGTTGAAGTGCATTTCCTCCTTAAATAGCACTTAAGTCAACACCTAATCTAATTATACCTACTTTTGATATGATAGCATACCATATGCATGTAGGTAATACAAGGGAACTGTGCAAATAGCCCCACAGGCGACAACAAAACGCTGTAGGCAAATGCAGTTATATATATTTTTTGCGAAGCGCAAACATGCCATCAATAGAAAAGGTAGAGATGGTGGTACCTGCAATAATAAAGAAGATAGAAATCTGCTGAGCTGATGTCTCGTACACGTATAAAAAAGGAGAAAAATGTTGGTGGCACTTTGTGCAGAGAAATAGTGAATTATGGCAGAAAAATGCATGCCTATAGAGTGAGTCGTGATCTGGGCGATGCTGTTGTGAAATATTTTATGATGCCGTGATACTGCTGGAATTATACGGAGTCGCTTCACCACTAAGCTAAGCCTAAAAAAAAGTTGCTTGCGAATGGTTATTCACCTTCGTTTATAAACCCAGATTTGTATTAAATGCATAAAAAGCCGCATAAGGATGTATATTTCTGTAAGCTCCTTTATCCTTCGTTCGACAAACTCTAATCAATTTTCCCTTCTTAGCGCCGAAAGAAGCCTCCTATCTGCTCTGATTGAATGTAAGCTGGTAACCATGCATACTAAAACTGTGATTATTACAAGGCCGGCCGACGGAGGAAGAGCGGACTCGCCTATGAAAAAAGAAGTTGGAGAGTGGTCGAAGATAGGAATTTTTGTGAAAAGAAATTTTTTCACCAAAACACATTTTTTTTCAAAATGTCACAAATTGATTAGTCCTATTCGTGATGGGAATCTTCTTTCTACTTTCTACCAATCAAAGATTCAGCTTTTGGTTCGTAATTTTAAAACATGTCTTCATACAAAAGTGTATGTAACTGGTCTCAAGAGAATATATTCGAAAATGTATTTTTTGGTCGTACCTTACAACAAGCTATAAAGTGTATTACTGCGAAACGAGGGAGTCAGACAAAAAAGGGAAAAACAGAAGGGGAGAATAATTGGCAACTCCTATCTGTCAGATAATTAGGTTCACAACACCTGTTATTACCACACTGTTCGCCACTGACGAAAGGGCTTGTTAAAGTGAATAATTTTCTATCTGTAGCACAGAACCATGTTAGACAGGGAATTTGTGAAAGCTATATGTTCTCAATTGCATTAGCGCATCTTCAGATTCTCTCAGTGCATGAGTGTGTACATGTTTTAGGAGCCTATCATCGCGTTGCTCTAAGCATTCATTTGACCACCACCAGAACAATCGCCGTCAGCTTCCACTTTACAGAAAATTCCTGTTTTTCCCTTCAAAGACAATGCAAGGATCAGCACTCATAAATGTTAATTATGAATATGGCAGTACTCTGCTAAATTAGGTAACTGAGAGTATGCATGTGAGGGTATGGTACGCTGTCGAGTTGCAAAATGAGAAGCGGAATTGCAATGAAAAGCTTACATGAAAAGTAAAAGCAGGCTCATTATCCTCGCTCAACTTCACTCCACTACCTAGCACCCTTTTTCAGATTCAGCGGAGAACTGAAATTATAAGAATTTGGCAGGAAAGAGGGGACTCGTGCTTGTCGATCGAGAGCTTTGCAGATCAATATGGCTTCTGCAAAATTAAAATCGGTGTGCGTTTGCACTGCCAGCAAAACAATACAAGCCTGGAAAAAGCGAGTTTCATCTTCACAGAATTGTCATTGGTGATGGAGGGAATGTGATAAAAACTGTTCCAAATTTAGCATCAACTTCACTCCTTCCTGGAGAGTTTTACAAAGGGCTGCGAAGGTATATGAGCTGGTTTATAGAGAGGACACATGTAATCACACTTTTGTGCTTGCGTTAATATCAATGTAAAAAAAAGGGTTTTAGACGATAAACGTTAATCATTTCAAAGTGGATAATAACACGACCTAAAGATGTAGCAGAGAGGTGCAAAGAGGCCTTTATAAAGTTTACTCACTCACTCCAGCCTTGTACAATAATCTATTTGATTTTGAGCAGTTTTATGGAGCCTGTAAAACATTGTAAAAAGTTGTTTGCTTCTTTTCCCCCACACATCCAACATCCTTCACTTTCTGCTATCCATATCCCGAAAACTCCTCCGTACAGCCCATTCGATTTGGATTACAAAGTCCAGCAACTATTTACTCGAGCACTATTGTGCATCCTACGAGCATAGGCATTTCATCATTCCGCATTAAAACTTAAAAGTTCCCAGAGAAACTCTCTGGAGCCCGCACATTACTAATTCCTTCTGCTCAATCCTCTCACTTGCATCGTACAATCTTATGGCTCCAAACTTTCTTAAGGGAGTCACTAAGGTGTGCCTCCGATAGTGAAAAATTATTTATATAATTTAAAGCCACACTGCTCAAGTCAGTCGGCTTTTTTTATCCTACATAGATGTGGGAGCTTTTCATCGATAATGCACGATTAGAGACTCTCGACAAGGCATAATATGTCTAATGTGGCGGAAACAAATGGACACAATAAATGTTAGACGTGTCTCACCGATAGGTGTAATTAGAGGGGACATGGAGAGTTACGACTTTGGAATGACAGCACAAAAGTGAGCCAGCAAACAGAGTCCACGTAATATGCAATGATAAAAATTGGAAGTCTTAAAACAGCCGAGAAATCTGTGGAAATAACGCTGCATACTCTCGGAGAGCAACAAGTTCTCTTGGAGTAAAGAGGGCAAAATGAGTTTTCTCTTTTGCTGCATTCCCACGAATTTCTTTGTAACATAATACGACCAATGCACCTACATCCTCATTTTTTTTAGCGGAGTAAATGCCATCAAAATTACTTATTAAAATAACTGCGTACTCACTCAAGGTTTTCTTATTATGTTATATATTTTCATTCCATTAGATTTTGTATTAAGTACGAGGCAGTGTCTACTGCGGGCTGTTTTCTTTTTGGTAACTGACAAGTGAATTAAAGTTTGCCTAGCCTCATTAGTTGTGTCAGTCAATCTTGCGAATATGTAGAACAAAGGCAGTAGCTGACTGGAAGAGGAAACGGGAGAGATTTCAAATTAAGTTAATGTATACACGCGTCAACATACGTCCTCGTCCTTCCTGCCCAAGTGATATAGCCAAAGTAATGCTTTGTGCACTTTCTTTGTTTACTTTTATCTCAAATTAAAGCACTTTGCCATCGGAGAGGAAGAGGAAGGAGTAAGGTTGTGTGAAAGTCCTCCGTAGAAAAAAAACATGTTCATTAAATTACACAGTAAAAGGAGCACACTTACTCAACTCCTAATCCAAAATTTGTAGTGTCTTCCCCATGCAAAGTTTTTGAAGGAAGCTCTTTGAAATAGTTCGTTAGAAAGAGTTAGGAAGATTTTTTTTACTCCCTCGCGGCTAAAAGGAGAAGGACTAGTGCAGTAGAGATTATGTACATATTTCAATACATGGCGGGATTGGGAATGGGATCTAAAGTTGGAAAACAATTTTTCTTGTTAATAAAAAAATGTAAGGAGCAATAAAATAGTTTGTACTTTGCATTTTGGTTTTGTGCCATACGTGCGGTTTTAATAGCATTGGTTTGATGAAAGGAGGGTTGACTTTGGTTGCAATAACGAAAAAAAGCCAAAGCCAACCACCTGCTGAAGGGAAGAAAAGGGCTGTCGGAAAGTTGAAAGTAAGAGGAAGGTTGCACACTTTTACTTTAGCATGTCAACGTCTGCTAGCCCATAGTCATTGAAGCCAGATGTCTTTGCAATAAAATTACAAGTGGCTAATTCCATCATACACTTGGTCTGCTGACTAAACCACTAAATGGCTATTTCACACTTGGCTAAAACTTTTAAACTCTGTGATCAGAGGCCGGAGTTTAAAAGTTGTGTGAACTTGGCGGTGTTTTTCACTATCCTGTTATATGAACTCGTTCATATTTACATTTTGTAAAAGTAAATGATGAGCACTGCGACAAATAGACGACAGTTCATCTTTACGTATGAACTCGTGAATTTTTCTAGCCTTAAGTCTTTGAATCATATGCGTCGGCACGCTCCTTACCTGGTAAACCATAAATCCAGGTGCTATTAGTGCTCGCACATTTAGCCGCAGCCACAGTAAACATTACCCTAGTGGTTGCGGTTTCTCTGTGCATTCAATTCAAATATATATATATTTTTTTCTTTGGGAACAAAGCCCCCAGTAAAATGTAATTGCTGGGATTTGTAAACAGATTAATTCCAGTACTCAACTAAAATGTAAGACATACCATTTTCTTGAGGTTGTAAAACCATTTTTATCCGTTTCCTTTTTTACACAAACAAGAAAGGCTTGAGATTATCTCATCTGTGATAATGGTTTTGTGGTACCGCTAGCACGGAGAGGCCAGTCGCCGCCGCTCAAACTTTCACGCTCAGTGTGAAAGCACTGTGCGGACTCTGAGAGTGCTGCGATTCATCTCCTAAAACAAGGAAAGTCACATACCTCACACATGACACAAGGCAAACGCCCTGCACTAGATTTACCTTGGAACCTTGGAAAAGGTAGTCCGGAGGCTAATTTTTACAATTTGTAATGAATTCGCAGTCACATAATCCATGCCATTGTTCCCGCAGACGAGCGTCTCTGTCTCAAATCTCAGCGCAGCGAAATCTCAAGGGTATTTCTTTGCTTGTGATGTGAAAGCACTTAAGTGGCTACACGAATTGTATTTTTCATATTACATATTTTATGAGTGCCTACTTCAGCACATCTTGTACGTAATGCCGGAGAGGCTTCCTTCGCAACGTGCCCCTTAACTACTACATGTATTGATCCATTTCCTAATAGGCTCCATATCCACTTTCCAATTGCTCTCAATTGAATTTTCGGAAGTAGTAACTGAAAAGTTCAGGTATTAAATTTTATTGTGCAGTTTAGCGGCTTCTAATTAGACTGGCAAAACTTTTTCTTATTGTAATAAAACCATGATTGCAGAGGGACTTTGAAGTAGCTAAATTACTAATTACAACTTTTTTGTTTTCTCTAATTTTACAGATTCGTCGCAAGCTTCTAGAACTGGAGGATGCTTTAGTGGAAACGCGACTGTTGAGACTCCTTCCGGCCCCCGTAAAATGACAGAAATAGAGACTGGAGACAAAATTCTGACGATTGACTCGGAGGGGAAGGAAGTTTTCAGCGACGTGCTCATGTTCTTGGACAAAAACAGTACTGAAGTCAGGGAATTCTTTGAGGTTACAACGGAGTCTGGGGCAAAGCTGACCCTCACACCATCCCATCTACTTTACTCCATTCAGACGGAAAGTGTGACGTCTGACAACGAGTTTCTTCTATCCAACAATCGATACGTAAAGCCAGAAGAGATTTCCAGATATTTCCTCTCACAAGCGGAAATTACCTTTGCCAAATTCCTTCAAATTGGAGATTGGGTTTTGGTAAAGCAGCCCAAAAGTCTGAATGCAGACGCCGACGATACTGTCTCCTCTTATGTAGCCGAAAGAGTCACTTGGATTGAAGCAAAAGTGGAAACGGGTGTTTTTGCACCTCTCACATCCTCTGGGAATCTAGTTGTGGACGGTGTGCTCACATCATGCTATGCCCTAATTGAAGATCAGTCTCTTGCACATCTCGCATTTGCCCCGATTCGACTAGCCCACAACTTCCGTCAATCCGTGAGCTACTTGTGGAAGGAGTTCAGTCGCTTCGTCTCATTTAGCCATGTACTGTTTCCCTCTTCACCGAAGGAAATTAGTGCCATTAATAACAATAGACTGGGTAGTCACCAAGATGAGCAAGACAGTTTAGTGAAAGCGCGCTCTAAACTTAGCTTGGAGGCTCACTCCAATGATACCTTGCCTGAGCAAGGCATTCATTGGTACGCATCTTTCCTCTACTCCGCCACCAGATATATCCTACCAGCATCACTTCTCTACGACTAGGCACCCCCTCAATTCCTCCTATCTCTTCTAACCTCGATATTATTTTTTTAAAAATACAAATAACCAAACCAACAATGACAGTTCACCCTACTTAACTTGTCATTTTTTGCCATGCTTTAAATAACCACCCTAATAACTTTACTAATATTCTCAACAATAATAAACCTGCAAATAATCCATTTCTTAAAACTCTGATGATCCCACACTCCCCAATTATAGCAAAAAATATATATGCTGCGCCCCCTAATTTTTTTACTCCCTAATCTTAAAGAAACGACACAAAATTTAAAAATAAACCTGTCATCGACCTTGCTAAAAAAAAGTATTTTACGTAATACAGTAAAGTTCATTTTTTAAGCAGTGATGCAGCCATAGCTGATTTATTATTATGAAAGCTTTACACCAACATCTTACTATAATAAGACTTTCAGAACTGTAAGTTTTTAATCTTTTAAAAAACAAATCGTTTGTATTTTAAAACCTGTAATTCCTACTGTGTAATGAATGTATGGAGCATTATTATACAATCATCACAATAACAGAGACTTTTTTTATTACAAATACCAGTGTTGAAAACTAGCCGATTTTTAAATTACTGATGGTATAATTATTTTTAAAGTTACT
>JAHZND010000442.1:0-12641 GCA_027744115.1 Acrocyrtus sp. NNG-2020
ACTACAACCGTTCTCCTTCTCTGATTCCGATACAATCTGCTGACGTTAGGCTAAGCATTATTATCGCTGTCCTGTTCCTCTCGGTAGCTTTAGCTTTGCCTTGCAAGTTGCAGTGGGGGAGCAGAGAGGAAAAGCCAGGAGGAAACCGAAAAAATGCTATACAGAAGAAAGGCATTAAAATGAAATAAATGACATATATGTAGGCAAACAACAACGGGTCTCTAGCGTCATAGCAAAAAGGAACCGACACCAACTTGTTTAGGTTTGAGTTCTGAGTTGACTGTGATGTTACGTGCCTGTGCTATATGCTCCAAGTTACCATAAACGGAGAAGCAGTAACTGGTATCGTACACGGATGTAGTAAAGTAGTAAGTATAATAGTATCAAAGTGGCACAGCACAGCAGTACAGTTTGCGAAAGAAGAAAAAATAAGGTTCCCTTGTGAGCTCGTGTGACAGCTGACATAAAACTGTTTTTACTCCTTCTCTCAGCTAATACTTCAACTAGATCAGGTTGAATCATATTTTCCTTTATAATAATAATGTAGGATCATATCACGTTTCATGTACTGCCTCCGAGGAATCTAGGTACTCTCAAAGGCAAAATGCGATATAATTCTTTTTACGAAGGTACTAGTTCGCCTGTGTGCTTGTGAGCTTTTTTTTGCTACATGAGGACGGCTACGGTTTGAAGGAGACGGGTTGTAGTAGCAGTTTGATATTAATGGCATGAAATGAAACCATTCGTTTTCTTCCATCTAAGCGATTGCGATTTCTTTTCTGAATTCATGCACCTAGCTCTAGCCCTGCGTCTTCCTTTGGGACATTGATACCTTTTGGGATTATTTAGACTTTTGAAGTTTTCATACAGGAAAACTTGTTTCATTTCTTGTGGCATTCGCATTCATTACGTTTGAAGCTTCATACTATATGTATGACTTGGGCTGAACTGGGAATTCAACAAAGTTCAGAACCCATCACATACTCTACCTTTTATAACACGAACTTAGATGAGCTTCAAAACATTTTCAAAAATTGATGGGCTGGTATTTTTATATTCGCGCAGCAGCAGCCTCGTATATATTTTGAACGTTAAGTTTTCAAAGGAATTTCCTTCCTTCAACTTGTCATATTCCAAGGTGAAACTGAAACCAATTTACTCCATTCCTGGCGATACAATTATATGAGCACACAACACACATTGCTCAAATAGGAAGCTTGGGCGTTTTTGTAGTTTTCTACGTTGAACATTGAGCAGCTATCGAACGGTATTACTCCCAAATTCCCAATGTAAGAGGGATTAGCACTGGATTTCTGAGCCTGTCTCACGAACCTCCTTTATACTGCCTGATTCTATCTCCTTCCCTTAAATCACTTTTTTTCTTCGGTTACTTATCACATCATCCCACATTTTACCGAGCAACCGTATTTCCTTCCCATTTTTACGCGGTGCTTGCTTGCTTGCGGTTCCCCTGTAGTTCAGCAATGCGTGCAAAATTTTCGTGACTTTTATACCCAGAAACTGACTTGATGTGTAGCTTGATCTCCTCTATTTCCCCCTTTTTGTCACGAGCACCACAAAATCATACAAAAAAAGGGCAGGGAGAAAATGTACATTATTTGGTTCAGAAGCGAAAAAAATCCCGCATTTCCCGAGTCCTGGTCATACAATGGAAGCACATCACGTTCTTATCACCAATAAACATCATCAACATTCCAATGGTAATCGGGTAAAATATAATCCCATTTGGGTTTTTTACACTCTTTCTATCTCCATCATCATCTCGCAGTTCACGTTTCTACGATCTCGTCCTCCATTCTCATTTTCTCACGGAGAGCATTATTTTTCCTTGACTTGCAGGCTGAGAAGCAAAAGCCGGTGTTGCCCATGCACTATGGCCTAATGCGACATAATTTTATAAGGTTAAAGTTTAAGAGATCTAAATATGTATAATATACTTGTTAGCTTTTTACCCAACTGACTACATCCATTGAGCCGATATACTACTTGTTAGTGGCACTATGCTGTCTACTGCGACTACATTTTGGTAACAGTTTTGCTGACTCTCTAAACTCTGGAGTCTGGATCCAATCATGCGTGATTATCAATTATTAGCGATTACCATTTCGCCAAAAGTAGCAACAACGTCACCGTAAAGATGAATATTTTAAGCCGGCTCTGCAAACAGTGCTCCTCATTGGCTGATCACTTCTGGAACAAAAACAAACTTATTCCGTAATTAAATTAGCCTTTTGTGCACCTGTCCATTTGCTCGTAAAAAATGTGTATGATGTCATATTTTATTGAAGAACCTTGTGCTTTGTAATTGTAAGTCCTGCAGTCAAGTAAACTTTATCTATGGCAAAGCGCTTGGAAGTTGCCTACAAATACGGGAAAAGATATCCATGCTTACATATAGACTTCGACTTCAGACTTGAATTCTTCTCCGTCATTATAATAATTATTCATATCGCATCAAAATCATAGCCTGTTTTCTTCCTAGGGCCAGAGTTGCAGCAGTATCAATCCTAAAGTATAATGGGTTCTTGATTCTCTCTGAACCAGGCTACTCCTGTTATTGCACGAAGTTGGCTTTGGATCATCCATTCTATTAACTTTACACATCATAATATAAATTTAACTTGTCAGATAGCCACCTAATTTGGTGGACCAATACTTTCTGCTGTACTATCAAGTTAGTGGTAAGTGCAACTCTTTTGTTTACTAGGAAAGTCTATAGCTGCACGAAAGTGTTTTGCTGTGAATTCTGAATGAGTACAGTTTTGTATGTGGGCAAGACGCAAGAGTGCTTTTGCTTCACTGGCTTCGCCAAAGTCAGCAATTTTGTGTCTTCCTTCTTCCTTCAGTAAATGGACTGCAAAACAGATGCACGATGCGGGTACGTTATGCTAAAAACGAGTCTTTGTGTGAAACAAATTCTGTCAGCGTTGTCAGCCCTTTATAACTGAACTTCGTAGTTCATACGATAGAAAATGATATAGCGTGTACTGCATGCTCAGAATTGAAATCGTTCGGATTGTGTAGATTGCATCATAGTGCAAGGAGCAGCCACAATTTAAATGGCTATATCTAGTTATAACCAGTCGTGTACAGAAATGTGGTATTGCGTCTAAATACCCTCGATGAAATTTACTGTTGTGATTTTTAAAACATAAAACACATCTAGAACGGAAGAGAGACTGTTGCATTCTATAACATTTATACTCTTTTGGCATCATTTCTACAACACGGCATTACCATTCCCATTGTACTCCGTTGCTGAAATCGATCTTAGTACTGATATGCGGGCATTGTTTTGGAATCGAAAGTACTGAAACAGGCAAAAACTTTGAAATGCGGCTTTTAAATGTTTTATGACTGCTCTTTGTTGTTTTTTATGTAGTCAGTTACACACAGGCATGCCATCATCACTATCATAGATGACGATGTGTGCAACAAGAGTTCTTGCGTTCGTACTAACTGAAAAGAATCTATTTTTTTGGCTAACAGCAGCAGCATTCCGTATCTCTTCACCAGAACAACCGTCCATACCCAAACATAGTAATAATAGGGCTGAATGCATGCCCACCTACTAAATTTGAACAATTGCAGAAAAATTACCAACTGCCATATACTGTAGTGAGCAACAGATCACTCAGCACAATTTTCAACAGTGCAGAAGACAAGGCTTGTCAGTTTTCAGTAGGTGCAGAACGAGATAAAGCTAAGACCTACATTCTCCACCATTCATCTTCATCTTTCTATTATCATCATCTTCGGTGCACAAAAGGCAGCCTGTATTTCGGCCTGTGAAGTTGCGCGATAAATAAAGAAAATCAAATCCTGTAAACTTGTTCCGTCGTACTCTGCAGCAAAAATCTGAATCTCCCACTAAGAATTTATTCAGGCTTCATATGGGATTAAAAAATGTCATTACTACAGTACAGTACCAAGTAATAAAATATAGCAAAAAAACACGGCGAAAAATAGTGTGAATTGTGAATGTGATGCATCTTCGCACACTACACTATCGTATTAAGTAACTTCTTCTGCAAAAAAGTACATTTTGTATACACAAAAAGATCACTCAAAAAAACTCCTAATATGACTTATAAAACTAAAGCTTAATGGAAGAAGAGGAGCCATACTCTGCATTATTATACTTATGATACTTTTTTATAACGGCCACTCAAAAAAAGTAAAAAAAAAAGATGAGTGAAGCTGATAGTGTCTGGCTTGAACACGAACGAACCGTGTATGTTTGCCATTTGCCATAGTTGCTCAAAGTAACATAAAAAAGTACGTGCGGCTTAGATACATCTCTGAGGTAGGATCAGGAGGATCCCTTCTTTTTCCTCTTCAAAAAGTATAGGAAGTATCAGGGAAAAGAAAATAGTTAAGAATCGAGTAACGTGCATTTCAGTACGTCATCCGCGTAACAGCCAAAAACCTCTTCAACCAAAAAAAAAGTCGCTTTAAAGATAGTGTCGGGAGGAAGGGAAGTGCAAGGGAATTTTTTTTTTCAACAAATCAACTCCGTGTTCAAGAGAGCTGATGAGTGAGTGTTTTTTTTGAGGATGCAGAGTCCAACCGTGGAGCTTTTTTAGAGGAACCATGTAGGTGAAATCAAGAGCACTTTCAATCTAACCTATTGTTGCGTTTTTATCTCTCGGGGTTTCATTGTAATTTTAATGGCTGAATTCACCAGACACGTCTTTCCCTGCTTTTTGTAAATGTACGCAAAATTATTAATGAATAATGTTTCAAGTTGCTTTTTAAACGGTTTCCCTATTGCATTCACCTGCCGCCATGGTCCGCAGATGAAGAAGGATGTAATAATATTTGAGGAATATTCCTAGTTAATATTTCATTAAAAGAGGATCGAAAACACCATCACCATGCAATATTAGCCGTATCACGTTCTCATCTTCGTCAACGTCTAAAAAAAGTTAGACTTTTCTCAGGAGAGTGTTCCCCGTTTTTTCTGGTTTCTTCTTTATAACTGGTCGTATACGAGCCATGTAAAAAATGTATTTTAAAAATGGGTTATACACATGCAGATTCTAGATGCACAAACATTGGTGTGAGTGAGTGAGTAGGTAAAGGTAAGTGAGCTGGGAAAAACGTATACCTATGCATTTTATTCCGTTCAGGTACTGAAACTGGCTGGCTTATATACTGCTGTTAAGTTACTGTAGCAGTTAATGGGTCTACGCAAGGTGTGTGCTGTTTGCATTAATACTGAAGCGAAAACATGCATTCGTTTAATAGGAAAACGCGTACCTACTACTAATTCCTTTTATGACGACCACCAAATAACGACAATGGTGCTATGGCTAACATAAAAAAGCTACTAGAGCTGGTGTCTTCTGAAGGAAAAAAGGGTCGAGTGAGCAAGGTATGAAAAAAGAAGATGAAAAAAGATCACATTCACAACGGTGTGGAGTGACTAGCAAAGCGCAGTACGTGAATGGATGTTGCTTTTTAAGGCAAAGTCAGTATCAGTGGAAAAAGTGGCGTAGCGTATGCATACAAAAACGTGAATTATAATTACAAACAAAAACAAAATTCTTTTTTAGTAATGTTCCTTCATGGATGGATTAGTAAAGGATTTTCGTATAAAAAAAACTGCATAGCTTTCTTAGTCATCCTGGTTTGGCTTTTGTAGATATATAGCCATAAGGGAGGAGGATATATATCGTCATCACATCAGTTGGCAAGATAATGTTATATCACTCACTTGCTAATCCATGTATGCTTTTGCATTCCCTTCTCAACGCGTAGAGTAACCAACGCGTGTGAAGTTAGGAAAGTGTACCTTATCATTATCATTAAGTTATTGTTGTGCAGAAAGTCAACAGGAGTGTACGATAAAGCAGCGCTTTGCAAATGCAAAAGTTTAGTCAGTCGTAGATTAATATGGGTAGGCCCTTGAAAATATTTCTGTGGGTCTTTGCTTCGTCTCTTCTTGGTGAGTAAGAGAAACAGTTCTTGAAACTGATTGGAGGTGTTGGTGTTAGTATTGCGTAGTTTTATTATGTGAGAGTGACGCGATAGGCAAGGGAGTCACAGAGTGCTACACAGAACAGGTAATGCAAGAACTCAAGTGAATTTTGTCGTGTCCCTAAAACCTTCATTTCAATGCTAAGTGGATATATTTTTGGTTATTATGAGAAAAATAACCTAAAAATAAATAGATAAATAAAAACAGTTTTGTGGTAGGTTGTACACTTGTTGAAATGTTAAAGGGTTAATGCATGAACTGAGAGTGCGGATAGTAGACACAAGCACGATATTTTGTGATGAAGGCAACCTGACGACAGAAATATGAGATTTCTTAATTCCTAAAAAAGAGTGTGGTAAGTACGCAGTGCTGCTGGCTCGTGTAGTTTTTTTAATACTAAATAAGTTCCCTTTTTGAAAAATAATAACTCTGGTTCGAAAAGAGTAAAGTGAGTTTATGTGTAAATCACTCGTTTTTGTTATGAAAAATGGCTTTGTTTAAACTGAAGTGGCCAATGCCATCCCTTTAAACCTTTTATCAAATTTCTGACAGGCGTATGATTTTTTTTGGCAGGGTCATCGTTTCCTAAAATATTTGTTTTAGTTGATGTACACAGTGTATACGTATGTGATGTACTCTCAGAACGTTTCCTTTAGTTGTTGGATATTGTCGTTGTCTGTCATTAATTGACTTGTGCGATCTCTGCGTTTTGAGTGCACAGTTCTCTTTTCGCTAGGTATATACATTCCTTTCATTCATTGCAGTATAGCACGTATTAGCTGACTTGAGCTGACTTGATTCCGTGTTTGTTTTGGTGCTGTATGAGAAGATATGGTTATGGTTGCGAATTTCATGTTACTTGCTCGCTATTGTGCACGGACTGCTCAGTTCTGTATTTTTAGCAATAAGTTTACATTCATATTATCAGCAAAGAGTGTAGAGCCAGAGCGTGTATTTTTCAAATAGAAAAGGCAACTTTTGCATTAAGCGAAAAGCGGATAAGCCTTATCTCGACGGGAGTTCCGTCCGCTGTTATTAAGAACACGGATGTAAAAATGCATGCGTTTCTATTTGTACTGGGTATATATTTACAATGTAAAGGGTAGAATTTAACATAAGTACGTAATACATAATGGATGTTTGCGTCTGTTTGTTTTAATTTAATTGCTATCTAGCAGCAGAAATAACAAGCTTTGTTGCTTTATTCAAAAGGTTGCTGTCTGAAGAGCAACAAGGGTGATAATTGTGATAAATGCAATTTGTAAATCCAGTCCAAGCGTAGTTAGTTTAGGCCGGATTCGGATTTCAATCATTAGAAATTAAAAATGTCGGGTTTCTGTAAGTAGGATCCTGATAATCCAATTCGCCTGAAGGAGAGAAAACAAGGGCAAACTCATAGTTTATGATTATAGTGAAAGTACAAAGTAGAACAGATACAAGAAATACTTACGGCCAACGGAACAAGTCCTCTTTGGCAAATCAAGGTAAAATTAAAAGTTAAGCTTTTTGCCCCAAATAAATGGATCACGAAAAAATGGAGTCGCGGAATGTTAATAAGAGATTGTGAGTGGTGTGTTGTGAACGGATGAAGAACAGAAGTAGGAGGCAAGCTAGGAGATCATGACATACATAGCAAGAACGATTTTCATGAAACTCTTTCGCTAAATATTCCATTAGCGGGTAGAAGTTTTTTGTGCACTTTTTTGTTTAATGTTTATTTAATGGAGGTAGACTATCAATACTTTTTTTGCAGAGATTTCTATTATTAGCATATTTCTAGTTAATATTTTGAATGTAGTGAAGTGCCGTGGCATTTTTGCTTGATACATTTTTGCTTATGTCAAAGGACATGCTGAGCGTATCCCGTATAATATTTTTTTAGCATGGGAGGAGAGTGAAGGATTTTTTTTCAAAGCTTTCTCATTTCATTTGAAAAAAGAGTGCTAAAACTTTATAGGAGCTTTTGAGTTCTTCTGTACTAATAGAAATTAATGCACTCATGTCATTCGTAAAGTAATATGTTCCTAGGGCTGACTGCAAGCAAAGCAAACAGCACTCGTGATGTGTCGTGTGAGTAGAAAGTGTGCCTTGAAAGTTGGTGGAAACAGACAGACAGATAGTATAAGCTGTGTAGTTTTCCCAAGGCAGTACTGACCCTCAGCTAAAGGTTTCTGGCAGTAGTGACTAGATAGAAAAATCTCTAATGCTAATGAGATGTCATATAATCTTTTGAACTTGTACCAAGAAAAATAAAAGTGGTGGTAAGAAGAAGAAGAGCAGTGAGCAAACATTTAGCTGAGAAAAAGAAAGCTTTTAAGCTGTAATACGCGGTGGCAAGAGTGAGTGTAGTACGCAGATTTAAAAGTCATAATTATTTCATTTATTATTAACTCGAGCGAGGATAGTGCAAGTTTTCTGATGATAAGCCAACTGAAAGCCTACAAATAAGATATTTATGCCTACATAAACGGTTAATGCATTTTTAGGCTTAGGTATTCTTATCTAAACTAAATACGCATTTTTCTCTTTCGTTTTTCTCTTGAAACCAGTGAAGCAAAATAATATTTTTATGCCAAAGGTCATCCTCCAATCACTTGCCTTGAAGGCTGAACAAGGGAAAAGAGGGAGAATGAGTGTATCTACGTAATTTCCCTGACTGGACAAGACATGAAAAGTGATTCTTCTGCTCGACGTTTTTTTTCATTTCGTCAAACTTTCAGTAGTGAGGCAATTTTCCATTTAACTGTATACGTAAGAGAGCATTCATACGTTCATACAAACAAGATAGTTTTTGTGTATGGATTTCTCTTATATAAATATGAAGATTTTTATTAGGGCACATATACATATAAAAATTGGTAAGGAAGCCGACAGACAGACTGGATAAAATTGAGGCTTTGCTGAGCCGAGTGCTGCTCCTGCTCTCCTCAATCAATTCGCAAATTGTGCCTGGATTGAAATATTAAAGTTATATGGGAAGAGACTAGAGGCTCCTTTGGCATTCTCTGTTTGTGGTACTGGCGATGAGCTGAGTGGAGTGAATGATCGAGGTTTGTTTAGTTTTTTTTTCTCGAGTTTTCCATCGTCATCGCATATCAATGATATTCAATCTTCAATCATGATCCTTGCATGAAGCGATGTTCTTTTTGCTCCTGCTCTTCCCTTTATTCTCGGTCGTTTGGAAGACGGCAATCTCAGCAAAAAAAGGATCTCTGTGTAGACCTTCTTTTTCGCTGTAATTGTTTGTTGTTCTGCAAGAAATAAAATGCGCAGGTTGCATAATAAATAACCAGTTGGGTTCAGCTCAGTTCAGCCTGTGTTTTCGTAGATGCTGATATTTTGCTGCTGATGTAAATGAGCACATTTTAAAGATAATACTTTTCCTTGGGAGAGCATAGCAAGTTGTACTGCGTAAGTGGCAAATAATTAGTGTTACGTCAGGTTTTTCTTACCTTGCATCTTGCATTCAATAATAATTAGGCATGCATTAGCATTCACGATGATGGTTCCATTTTTGCCTCTAATAATACTGCTGCAAACTGAAGATAGCCTATTCAGAAGGAAATCGATTGGCCTACTACTATAAGCGTTATAAACTTTTGACATTTAAAACTATTTGGAATATTTTTAAAACCAGCACATGACAAACCGGCATGGCCACCGTTAAGAATGTCAGAATAAATCAGTTGTTAAAAACACCCTAAAAGTAGTAAGTAGGAACAGTGTTAGTATTTGGGGAGAGAGTGAAGTCTAAACTAATTTTAACTTCTCGGTAATGATGGTAATTTGACAGTTTCTCTTTCACATAGTTTTAAGCTCTAAGCGGGGAGAAATGAAAAATTATAATTTCAAAATACGGTTTAGAAACTAAAAGCAAGAGAACGTATTAGGAAACAGTAATTGCAGAATATCCTTGCAACTTTTTTTAGTGGATAACATCTCTCCTTCCGACTAAATGAAAAAAAAGCTAGTGCATGTATTCCGCCCGAGAGTGTAGGAAGGAGTGACATTGATATAATGACACTTCTGTAGAAGGTTAATGGGAATACTATACTTTTAATCTAAAGACGTATATTACACAGGTATAATGTACATTTATATATATTAATCCTTGCTCTATAATTATTTTTTTCTTCTGATAGAACCGAGAAACGCATAAAAACTGAGAGAAATCTGCTCCAAGACTCTAAGCGCCAGAGGTCTCATTACTCTCGAAAAAACTTTTTTTTTCCGTTGACAGTACTTTTGCTTCAGTGTTCCTGTCTTCCCGGAAAAAACTGCTCCCCTTTTCCTACACAATTTTTATTGGAAAGGGGACTTATTACACACGCTCTCTCAGATAAGAACATCGCCCTTCAGCCCAGACTGGTCGTGCAGATCCATTACAATACACCCAAATAAAAAAACCGAACAGCTTGCGAATAACAGGACTCTTCTCTCCCAGAACAAAACTAAGCTTTAATCATGCGTGACTGAGAAAAAGCTACTGGAAACCTTTGAAAAAAAAAACATCTCAAATCCGCAGATTTGGTGCAACATGCAGCATTGATGCAGCAGACTCCAATTTAAAAAAAAAAGAAAATTTTCTTCAGAAAGCCCTTTCTTGACATTCGAATTTAAGAACATTTCATTTCTCCTCCTTATCATCAGCATAACCATCAACGTAGCACAATAAATTTATTTTTTTCGTGTGTGATTCTCCTTCTCCAGGAAAAAAAAGAAGACCAGAGTGCAAGTAGCGATACATAATAGAAGTGAGAGGCACGTTTCCATTTCCAGTTTCTTATTGCACCAAGAAGAGCAGAAAAACTCCAATTTTTTTTCTATTATCCCTACTCACTCATCGTCATCGTTGTGAGCCCCACTTACTTCTCCTTTTTTTCCATTCTGTTTTTTAGGACTCAAATGGTGAATTGGTGAGTGTGAGTCCACTCTTGCTGTGAGTTGTGACGTTGATAAAGTTTGAGCGTAGTCACGATACACTACCTAAATGCCCTATGCAGATATGTATAGTTTGTGTGGTCGTGGGTGACGGGCTTGCAAGAGGAGAGCAGACTTCTCTACACAAACTTTCATGAAATGTAAAAAGGATAAGAATATCCTTCCAGCTGAACATAAGAATTCTGGTGGTGGTTGTGGCTGGTTCTTCTTCTCTGGTCAACTTCTCCATACAAAAAGTACTTTTGGTGGTACTGGAACACTGGTGACTCTGGAAAAAAAAGGAAACCATAGACTAGTTTATTCTGAGGAATCTCCTGAAAGCCTTTTCAAATGTACGTGTCTTTGTGGGGCAGTGGTAACACCAAAAAGTCTTAAGTAATAGGGGTAAAGGAGCACTTGGGAAAAAATAGGATTTTTCTGCACAAGCTGAAAATAAAAAAAAAGTGGAACCACTTAAACCACTGTTCCACAAAAAAATAAAGGAGAAGTGTTTGACGGAATGGAAATTGGAATAGGTAATTATTATTGTTCTTCTGTTCAGCTGCAGCTCCATGTATAGAAGCAGTGTTAGTTGGGATATGTGAATGGCAACTTTTTTTATGGACTTCATTTTAGTGCTCCGTTAATTGCTGTTAACGTTAGACTATTATGCGTGTGCAATATTCATGGAGTTTGGTGTGATTGTGATTAGGGGCAATACTAAATAATAAAAAAAGAGTAATTTGGAGAGAAAAACTGCTACTCCTTTTGTGCAGGGGATTGTTCAAACTGGAGCGTGGATGCAATTTATCGGGAAAAGTGTGCGTGACCTGTGTTTAGTGCCGAACTCTATGAACTACTAACAAATTACTCTATTCTGAATTTCATAACTTTTTAAAAAGTTAAGTGGTGGGTAGACGAACAAAAGAGTTTCGTGTATTTTGCACATTTAGCTGAAAAAGGAAAGTACGGGAAAGGGCTTTTCTAAAAAGCGTTGTTGTTAGTCGTTGTTGTGATTTAAAAGTGCCGGACAGGCCGTTACTTTCTTCTAATTGTCCTCCGAAAATTTTTGTATCTGTTTTACAGTGACTTCCAGACAAGCACCAATTTGGATGTAAAACTATCACGGGAAAGTTTTCCTAAATTAGTTGCCAACCGAGTTAAAAATTGGAGGCAATAAGTTTGCTTTGTCGATTTTATACAAGTGACTTTACTGGACGTAGAGTTTAATTAAAACTGACAGTTCTAAGTTCTGAATATTTAAGTAATCAGTTAGTGTGTGTTAAACTTAGTGTCAGTTAAACTATCCATATTTACTCTGTATACTTCCATCGATACACTTGTCAGGAATATAATAAATATTTTTTGACTTCCGATGAATATGAAGACTTAAATGTTAGCACTGATTGTGACTAAATTTTGCCACTGAGCAGCTATTGCAAAAGTTTTTACGAGAACGTCAAAATTAATAAAGTGCATTTCGATGAGAGGGGCAACAGCAAATAGCAAAATGAGCAAATCCCTGTTAACTAACGGGAAGGCCAACAAAGGCCAGGATGAGTCCCACCTCAAAGTGCTCCGGGAGCTGAGTCACATTGTGGCTTGTTCCGGCATGCTGTAAGTTTTAATCAATTTCTGCGCATTACAAAAAATGACAAACATTTTCCAGAATCCAGAAGATACTTTTCTCATATTTGATCGCTCGCATGATTTCAGC
>JAHZND010000443.1:0-10305 GCA_027744115.1 Acrocyrtus sp. NNG-2020
TATGGCGGAAAGGAGATGGTGACAGCCATGTCACACCGCTATATTATCATGGTCATCGGAATTAGAATCGTTTTGGAATGTGCAAAAAATGCAATCTTCATTCCTATGTGGGTTACCACTTTTTTTAGCGCCAGCACCTGGTTAACTCTCTCCAGAAAAAAATATAATGTACTGACCCATATCTATTTTTTCCTTGTATCTTCCCCCTCTCTATCCCCTCTCTCTTGTGCGCCATTCTGTCACAAGACCGTCCTACTAATCATCCCTGCACACTGTGATCATCACCCTTTCACACAATTTGCCATTCCTGTGTGGCCTGATCTGAAAGTAGAAGAGGGAAAGGAGAGAAGTTCGACATTATTATTTTTCTTTGCCTACTTCTTTTTCACACTCTCGTACGTTTTTTTTCTTCGTCCTCCTTCCAACTTCAACTTTGCTACCAAAGCAATTTTCCACAGCTATTCATACCACACTCCTGCAATATTTTAGTGCGGAGAACATATAGCACCGGACAAAAATGGAATGGGACAATGCTCAAAATTCTACATTGTTTATAGACGTTCATCCCCTATTGAAACGAAACTTGTGAAAAAGGTATTAACCATCATAATGGCAATAGTAATATATTCCATTATGATATCTTCTGGAATGAGAGACACTAAAGAAAAAAAAATATTTTATGCGGGCAGAAAAGATAAGAAGAGCTCCAGCAAATTTTTTACTTCCTTTTTTAAACTCTCCTACTATTGCTGATACACTATGGACACTTCTTTTTTTTGAAAACTAACTATAAGTATTATTTTTTATATTTCGCGCTAGAAATATATACTTACGTAGGGTGTATGTATCAATGAAAAAAGGAAGAAAAAAATGTTAAGCGAACCATAGCCCAGTTAGCCATCTACGTTTTTTTTGTGTCTTCCCGCTCCATATGTGTCCTTCTTCCCTTTCCTTCTTGTCGACTTATTTTCCCGCTTTTGCTCCTCTCCTCTCAATTTTAATGTGAGCAGATTTTCAATGTGCATTCAATGACATGTCGTCTCCTCTTATATACGCCCCACTTTATTCTCTCTTTAAGACTGAATATTCCCGTTTTTTTTTAAAAACGCTTCGGAACAAGTGCAGAACAAAAATATGCCAGGAATAAAGGAAAAGGAGCTACAAAAAATGAGATCAGGAATAAAATAATATACAAATAGTGAGAAGTTAGACTTGGAAGAGGAAAAAAGTTTTGGACTGGAAGAATAAAAAAATATATTATAGTCCGCCTATCACTCTCTTTTAGCTCTCCTTCCCTATAGGATGGTGTATATGAAAGGGATCTACAATTTTTTTACTCCAGTTCCAGCATCATTGTAGAACATACACACGTACAAATTTTTTTTAGTGCTGAAAAACTCCGCCTGTGATACTCCGAGCATGGTGAAATAGTAAGAGGAATAAAAAAAGTGGAAAATATGTGGAACTTTATGATGACTAGTGACTTAAGTCTGGATGGAATGCATTAAGTATCTTTCCTACCACTTATTTTCTTCCTTTTACTGACTAACCCTTGCTCTCTTCCTCTATTATTGTCCCGCATCCCGACTTATTTTTTTTATCCTTAGCGCTACATAATAAGGAGTATTCTCTGTATTTTCGGAGATAAACCATTTTTTTGCACTGCCGCCACAGCCACATAATAGGGAAGTGTGTTTCCAAGTAGTGTGCTTTTTTTATAAGGACTGGGAGGATATGGCTTGGTTTAGGGAAGGAGAAACATTTTCTGATTTTCAGGATAACTGTCAACATATTTGCATTTTCGAAAGAATTTATTTCTCCTCTGGAAATTCACGGCGAAACTATATATGGGCCAGTACAACTACAATTCATAAAAATGGTTTTTTCTCCCTTTCCGTTTCTTTTTATCCGGTGAATCGCCCTTCCCATCCTCCTACTTGTCCCAGTATGCTATTTTTGGGGGAAAAGGGTTCTCCTTTCAGAAGACGACGAGAAAATGTGCACATTATTTTTAAAAGTTTTTTTTGTGTCCTGGATGCTCTTTCATACATGCCTGGGAACGTTGAGTCGGTGTGTGGAACTGGGAGTATGTCCGTATAGTTGTGCCCGTGCCCATTCAAGTTTTAGTGCTTAATGGCATTTTTCTTTGGAAAAAGGGAAAAATGACTTAAAGTTATGCATTCCTTTTTATTATGATTACTGATTATCCTTTATCCTTGCCACTGCCACTTTTCGCTAGTACTCTCTTGTGCTCCATCGTCGCTTTTCCTGCAAACGAGAGAAATGTAGCGAGGAGAGGCTCAGTCTTAACAAAAAGTATATATTTTCCCTTGTCTTGTGCACACACTTTTTTTCCGAGAAGGAAGAGCAAAGTTGTCGTAAAGTACGCAGCAAAACGGTACGATATTATTTCATTTATATTACATTATGACTAATGCATTCTTACATGAAATGCATTGGGGAAACTAGAACTTTGCAAATTTCCTTCCCGCACTTTTTGTTTATACTTTATTCTCCTTTTGCAAAAAAATATGGAAAAACACAAACTTGCAAAAAAAATTTTATGCAGAGTGTGCTGATCCAAGCAGGTTTGCTATTTTCCACTCTTTTATCTTCACCTTCCATGCACACCCCAGCTTATATAATTTTCTCTAGGCCGTGTATAATGCTTTGGAGAGTTTCCCGGCAATAAATATAAATTAAATTATGGATGTGGGATATGTGTGGGAGAAGTAACTCTGAAGTGTAACGGTGAGTGTATCCTACTTCTGTACTCCGAAGAGCGGGTGGATTTTGCGACTGTTTTATATTCGTCAGGATCAGAATGAGAAAAAAAATCTTTGCAAAAATGTACTTTTCCCTCCTCCGTGCTTCAGCAAATATGTATCTAATCAATAATCCTTTCTCCAGTGTTTGGTGCGGTGCTAAGAGTAATGATGGGATTCATTTTAATACAAAACACGGCCGGAGAATGTTTTTTTTCAAGGAGGGGAGCAGCACAGTTGCATCCTTATTGTAGTGGCAAGTGCGCTAGAAGCTACAACCACTTCACTATTTTTTTTATCTCACGGCCGAACATGAAAAAAAATAAATTCTCTTTTCGGAGGAAAAAGAGCGTAAAATGCACTCCCACAGCCCACATTACAGCCACCGTTTGGGAGGCTGATTGCAGTGACCTTGAACAAATCAGGGGAGAAAAAAAAGATTACATCTGGTCTGGAGAACTCAGTTTAAAGAATATGTACTAAACCTAGCCCAAAGTCTGGCTTGTTTTGTACGTCTTGTTCTTGTATGCATAACGGAGAGAATGCGTGAACAATTTTATGGACGCAAGTGTTTGTAAGCACGGCTGTTTTTACTCTTTTTTCCCACACGTATCCCATTACCAACAAGATTAGCTGTTAACTTTTTGACCTCATAACGGGTTTTAATGGCCCACGACCTCCAAAGTCAGCCTTATTCCTTTTGAATTTACTGGAATCGGTTGAAGGTCAAAGGAAGCAGCTTTCCAGAATATTTTTTTTCCAGACAGAGAAAAAAAACCGTTTGCATATATAGAAATGGTGAATGGAGCAATGTCTCTCAGTTATCTATTTTGAAGGTATTTAGGCATTAGCTGCTGCTTAAATAACACAAGTGATTTATTCCGAAGTAAGTGAACGGAACAGAAAGAAGGTTAATAAGGTGTACTGAAAATTTCTCCACTATCTACTTCCGATTCTGGACGGGAAACAGGATTATCTTCTGCTAGGGATAAAGTATACAGCGTACATGGAACAGGAATTTAAGTATTTAACGACTCATATACTCCTCTGCTTACTGAACCGTGGCAAACTAAGAGAACTTAATGATTCGCAACAACGCTAATTCTTTTTCATTTTTTACAGTCTGGCAGACTTAGCAGAAAACGGATGCATAGGGAAGGTAATGCCGTTACACAAACACAAACGATCATTATGGTTGATTGACTGCTGTGATGGTGCTTGTAAGTCAAAACAACATCCTCGGCTAATCTCCGACGCGAAATCACTCGCTCCCAATTTTTAAATGGGTTGCGCCAGACTGAAAAAGGAGCGCTCCTGCCAGAACAGACAAAAGAAAGACTGCGTAGCACTTGCCATTTCTCTTCCGCCAGACATATTTCGGAATAATATATATTTTTTGCATGTCTGGTCTGTATTTTGTAGAAGACCCATATCTTCCACAAAGCAACTGCTCAAAATACCAGCTTAAAGGGGGTGTCTTTTACATAACGATAAAAAATTCGGTATAAAATTACTAATCCACTTAATTTTCAGTAGTATTATGCCTTCCGGAAAAAACAGGCCGCACTAGATTTTCATCCGTTTCGGCTCAAATCATAAAAATCTTAGTCTCAGCTCTCAGCCATTGTCTCGTTTTCATCCTTCCATGCTAAATTTAATTTCTGTAATGTGAGTGCGTAGGATCATATTATTGCACCAGCAGCTTTCCAAAATATATATTTTTCCCAGTGGAATTTACAGGATGCACGATAGAACGTGACACTCTTCAAAAAGATTTAAATTTTCAGTTCTCATTGTAAAATGAATCTGAGAAAAATAACGCTCCGTTCCGCTCATGCTAAATTGGATTTTCGAGATTAATTTGAATTTGAATCCTATTACTTATATCTCTTTAAATGCTACTAGTATGGCATGATATATTTTTATATTTTTATCCTCTCAATATTTATATTTATATTTTTTTCTCTTTGCTAAAGAAAGAAAAATAAACTGTGTTCGTCATCCATTTTTTGTCCTTGCTGGAAAAGAGTCCTTTTTAGAGAAGAAAGTTTGTGTGCATTCGTATTCCGTAGCAATATAAGCGAAAATACAAGCGCAAACTTTTCACTTGTCTTCCCCTCTTCTTTGTACTCAACAACTGTCTTTCATTGTCGATGGAGAAAAACTAGATCATAATGCTTCGTTTCACTTGGATGTACACTTCACATTACTGTTCGTTCCTCCTGTCTTCCTTTTCTTACTTCATGACAAAACACTATCTCAGGCTAAACGCTTTCACTATCTTTCCCTCTCCTCTTTAACCAAAAAAATGAGAGATGCACTCGTGAAGGATATCGGAAAAATAAGTACATTGAGAAAAAAACACAAGAAAAAAATAAGATCGAAGGAGAAGCCAACGAAAAGGGAAACTTTCATCCTGACAGGTTCCTCTTTTCACATTCAAGCGGTCGTAGGCTGCTACGTAAAAAGTAGAACCGGCACTAGTACGTCGGTTGCTGTTGCACTGTAATAAATTACAGTGGGAAAATACAGGCGCACGTCAAATGGATGATTTCTGGTCATGCAAGAAGTGCATTGTCGATCAAGTGTGACCATACCCTGCATTCCAGAGCTCATCTCGTATAATCTTTAAGGAAAACAGGCGGACTTTTTTTGTGGACAGTACCTAACTATCCTAACAAAACAAAAAAAATTATGACGGAGAGGATAAAATAATTCCTGTGAGAAATAATTCAGTGGATGCAGCTATGAATTAATCTCCTTTCTAAGGAGAGAAAATTTTTAGTGGTGAAAATTGCGACTTAATTTTTAGAAATGGAAATCTCTATAGAAGTGGATAAAAAGTGTTGCAAAAAGTGGACATGGAGTATTTTATTCGGACACTCGTCACCAAAGTTGGTTTCTGTACGAAATTGCAACACTACTTTTTGCGGGGAGTTTTAGGTGTCAGCAGATGAGAGGACATCCACGTAAAGAGAAATGCATCATGAGGAAGTGGCAGAGAAGAGCACACTTCCGAAAATGGAGAAAAGTGAGACGGAAGCGTGTCACGAAACATGAGCACTCAAACGCGAAAACGGCTTTAGTGGGCATTGGAAGGGCTTGTTTTTACCTCAGCAGTTCCAACTAGGTCTGCATGTTCCAAAGTGATCTCCTTTTTTTCCTTGGCATGGTCATTTTTTGCTGCTTTTGTGTATACTCTTTAAGCACTTTCGTATCATTTTTCCTCGCAAAGAAAAAATATCTAGCCCAACACCAAATTCTGCAAGCTATCCAGAGCTATGCAGTACTCTTGAGGATGTGCCCATTTGTAAAGATGATGTCCATAAGACGGGATCATGGGACTCTCCAATCCAAGTCATCATTTTTTGGAGAAAGAAAAAAAGAGCAAGTGAACATCTCAGCATTACTTCCTCCTCTAATACAAAGTAAAGGGAAGAGACGACGAAAAGTGCCAGACACGGGAAACAGTGGTGAAGAGGACCTCTTCAACAAACAACCAACGTCACTTTCCCCCTCTTTTTTCTCTATATCGCTCCCTTGCTTTTTTACACTTCTTAAATTTGATACTTTCTATAAAAAAGGGAACTGAAGGGACATTGTACATTCTCATCCCGCTTCTTCTCCTTTTTTTTATACAATCTTGAGCAAATATAAACATAAAATAATATATGCTGAAAATACACTTTTAAAGGAGTCCTGCAGCCATATCTGTACACATATTCCCTTTTTTGGATGCTGTAAACATGCACTTTTCACAAAAATAGGGCATATATATATTGTGCACACGTCCTCAAGTACATTTTTATTTTCGCAAGAGCCGACATTCATCCTTTTTTTTCATTCCTGAAAAATCCACCCAAAAATATAATAATGGTTATACACATATGCTCCCGCGCTTCCTCCTCTTTACGTACATTTTCTCCCATGTACATGTTTACTTTAGTAATAAGAAGAAGTAAACTCGGCTCGTTTCATTTCGTCTGCACTCGCAATACTTAAGGCTTTTCAGTGTGAGGATGGCTATGGATATATTAGAAAAGGTTGTAGTGGCAGAGAGAGCCCTTTTTTTCTCTTCTTTTTCCCATCCCCATCCACATCCACCATCGTTAGTAGGCTTTTGCTTGAAAATTGTGGCAGAATAAAAAAAAACTAAGGGACCTTTCCATATATAGCGCGCAGTTTGAAGAATAAAAAAAAGGAAAAGCGGAGTTGGATAAACTTTTAGCATCTCTAAGGAACCTACACACAGAGAACAGAGAGGAGCATCATATGGCAATGTGAAAGCTCCGTTTCCTCTCTTCTCACTATCACACTCTCCTAAAAAATTCTCTTTTTTTTGGTATAGCCGAAAGTAAAAGCATGAAAAGAAGGGACAAAGAAACACGTATATTTTTAGTCCTCTCATCTTTCCCATTTTCTTCTTTTTCTGGGTTGTGTAGTTGTATGCGAGAGGAGCAACCACGAAAAGCGAAAGTAAGAGGAAAAGCAGAAGCTCACTGGAAAATGGAAGGAGAAGCTCGTTTCTCTAAAAATGTAGTACGCTTTTTATGTCTACATCTGCTTTCCTCTCTACTGCATTTTTGGCTAGGTCGGCTTCGGCTCCTTAGGTTTCTTCAGCACTGTGTGTTTTTCCAACGTTTTCTGTGTGAGAGCGGCTATGTTGGGGAAAAAGGAGAGGATAAGAGAAGAAAATGATATAGGAAAAGAGGGAAATTTTTTTTCCTCTAGTGAGAGTGTGCTTATTTGCTATTTGCTACAGAGGGAAAAAGTTTTCGCTCCTTCATTCTCCTTCTGTAGAGTGTACCGTGAGCTGGGTGCGAGTCGGCTTTCTACGCTCAGTTTTCCATCATCATTCACCAAGCAAGCACATGCATATGGATCTCTCGATTAGCACATGATTTTCTCTCTGAAATATTGTGTGTGCGGTGGATTGTGAGTTAAAAAAAAACTTAACGAAGAATAGTTTAAAGTGGTTCTTCTGACATTTTATTATTTTTCGGGAAGAAAAAGGAAAAGAAGAAAAGAGAGTGTCTTAAGTACACATGTCAGCTAAGTTTCTGTATCAGATTTTTGCTAGACGGTTCATCTGAAGGAGAAAACGGAGTTTTAGCTAAGTAGGAGGAGGAGGAAAAGTGAAAAGTTTTTTAAAAAATTTTGTTTGAGTACCTACTTACACACCATCTTTTTTGTTTAATATATATTTCGGTGAGACAAAAGAAGAGTCTGAAGAGAAGTTTAAAAAGAGTCAGGAAAAAGTTTCTTGACTTTTGCAGCCCGGTTCAGATAAAAGCAAAGTGTAAGTCAACTAACCTATTTAACAATTTTTTTTTCATGTAATGAGAAAGTATGTGTGGATAAGGACTAAGGACTAAAAAGGCGCACACAGGAAAAATTTTAAAAGCGAACTTTTCGGGAAGGAAAAAAATATTTTTAAAATAGCTCAGCAGTGTATTCAGGCGGAAATATTGGTATTCATTTTTGCTGGAGAAAAAGACTACACGTTAAGTGGAAAGCGCAATACATTACTCGCGTGTAATCTGTTCCGTTTTTTCTGACAGGATAAAAACGTCTGTTTTCGTGCTGCTTCCATGCAATTTGAATTATGTTGTGACAAGCATAACTTGATCATCATCCTCTTTCCTGGAATCGTAATTTATTTGTTCCGCTAAGTGAAGCTGATGATAATCATAGCAAATTTGATTGTACAATTGACTTATCGTGAAATCTAAGAATATATTCATCTACACGAAGAAAAACACTTTTCTTGTTTTTTTCCTAAAAATAGATGGTGCACAGCAGTTTCATTTTTCGCTCCTCTTACAAAATAAAAAGTACTGTGCGGAAAAAGTGAAAATAAAAGAAACCAATTATTTCTCAAATTTCACTAAAGAGATTATTGACAACCGTGTGGTAGCAAAAAACAGCAGGGATTCAAGATATCAAGTGCGCCCTGCTACTACACACCGACTACACACACTCAAATGCAATTTTACTTTTTCCTGCAGGAAATTTTTTACGTCAATCTAGTCTTTCGTGCGTGCTAGTCCAACTTCCGAATATAAAGGCATTACATTATTATAGCTGAGCGCGAAGAAACTGTCTTATTTTTGTTCAGTGTTTGCTTTCCGAGAAAAAGAATAAAATTGTCTACGACACTTCAATTCCATCTCCTCTTTCATGTTTACATTTGATCAAATACGCCACGCCACATTGCTGTTCCTCCCATTCACTTCGCATGTGTGGCGTCGCAGTTCACGCTGGTTATTTTCGGAGCAGTTGATTCTCCAATAGTAAATCGAGTGTGCACGGGAAATTACCAGGAACTCGTTATCACCTCACTCACATCTCTCCTTCTTTGTGACATTGATACCGTCAACAAGATAGTATTTTTGGAGTGCGACCGAAAAGAAGTTATGCCAGAAATATAGGTATAATCCCATTCAAACTTTAGTTTTTCGTGTCGTTAATCTACTTTACTGTAGACTCTCTCCTCCTCCATGGAAAGTCAGCTTCACTGTCTGAGTGTCTGGTCATAAAATAGTTCGTTATAACAGGTACATATGCATCATTTAGTATTTGGTATTGTATGTACTATTCCTATTAATTTTTATTATGCTCAATATCTCCGGAGTTCATAACAGAAGATATGAAAATGGCCCCCGGCAGGTGTTAACTAGGAGTAGCACCGCGAGAGAAAATTGGCTGCGATATGATATCAGTGGGAATTATGAATGTCATTTCCCTCTTTTGTCGTTGCCAGCATTAAATTAGACAAGGGAAAAATGGAACGGAGGGTGACATGACATACATAATTTCTGGAGTGGCAAGGCGCTAGAAAGCAAGTTAAAACACATTCCACAGAAAACTTTCTTTTTTTGTCGTATTAATAGCTAACTAAAAAATTTCACATTTCACCTGAAGTCATTCCAATAGCCAGAGCACTACTAGTTTAATTAACTACTGGAATATTAAGCGAGCGGATAGATAGCGGAATGGGAAACGAGTGTGAGCCTGGTAATAGCAGGATACCTATGTCACTTCGTCACAAACAAGAGACCTTTTTCTTTTTATGTCACTCCCAGAACAGGAGATCGTGTCCTGAACAACAACTGTTCCTCTTTTGTGGGAAATTTCGCCTTAGAGAATACTACATAAAGTTTTTTTTTCATTGTGATCCCGGAATTTTCGGGTACACATAGGCACCTGTAATAATTAAACGATTTCGGCTGGAAATGGTAGGAAATGTAGTTTTTTTTCTATCTGTCTTCATTCCAAAGTCAAGCCGCTAGGCTCATAGTCGCATTCACAAGCTGAGTCCATTCAAACGGATAAATAATTTGACATCAAACAGAGTAGTAGTAGAGTGTAATCAAAGAGCTCATTCAGAATATTGTTGTTTGAGTAAAGCCAATCATTCCTTTTCACCTTTGTGTATGGCACAACCGTCACGTTCATGTTTTACTGAGCTTGACAACCCTTCCCTAAAAAAAGAAAGTTTTCAGCTATCGTTAAATCATTACCAGCACACCATGAAAAG
>JAHZND010000444.1:0-25152 GCA_027744115.1 Acrocyrtus sp. NNG-2020
GCTGTAGAATCAGCTCATAAACTAGCTCGTGATTTACACCCATCCCATACTTCAAATATCGCTGAGCATGATTCGCAGAATAAAAGGATAATAAAATAGCTTAGGACTAGAAAGAAAGCAAAATTTGATAAATATATACATATTTTTTAAAAAAATTGTAATACAGCCTTCATAATACAGCATAAAAACTTTTTGCGCTATTATTTTTATGCGATTTTTTTGCCACCCAGAGGTGATCTCAGCTCCTTGGGCAATGTTCTTTTTACTACTGCCAACTACTTGCTTCCACTTACACCGACTTACTCACCCCAGCTTCACATTTCCCCATAAAACGCTTTGCAAAAAAAATTTGCAATATAAGTGCTACAAGGAGACATGTTGTTTGAATCTTTTAATTTAGTAGTTGCTGTGATTTTATTCCTACACACACTTTTGCTCCCTCCTAAAAAAGCTACGCGAGAATCTCCTCACATGCTTCAGAGAGCGGCCCTTCCTACTACAGGACTGGGCTTCAGGTGGGCAAAAATACCAAGAAAGCATAAAAATGTATGCACAGCTCTTCTCCGATATGTGATCCTGCGCAAGAGTAGAGTTGCGAAGTACATATAAATTATTTCACATTAAACAATTAGATTATTCTGGATGAGAATAACCAGATAGGTAGCCAGCTAAATGAGTGACTGTGACTACACGATATAAATATTGGGGCGGCATCGCATCAGAATCTTGATCAACTCAAGTAAGCGGTGGTAATTGCACTACTGAACCATTCAGAGGCATGATGAAGCCACTGGATTACACACAGGGCAGAAAAATAATCAAATCATATAGATATAAGTAGGCATGCGGACATATGTATATATAGAAAAAAGATTTTGCAGATGCCTGTATTACGGATAATCCGCTTGGGCTCGGGTAATAATAATTACTATCTTTCCACGCGGTGGAGGCAGAGCGTAAATATTTCATTCCTGTTTTTGCTATGCAAATTCAACAGATTGAATGTTGTAACTCTGGATTTTTACGAAGGAAAAGTTTCCTTCTTGTAGCATTTGCAGGAATGTACGAAAAAAGTGAGTTTAGCCGTACAGCAGAAAACTTTTTTAAGTGAAATATTCAAATAGTTTGTGTTGATTGACCGGAGCCAGAAAGATATGCCAGAAGCTAGAAAAAGAAATAAACCGGACTCAATTTTTCTACTCAATTTTATCTATCTCAAGAAGCCCTTTTCCCATTTCCTTCCTTTTTTTACTAAAAAACTATGCACGCCAAACTATCTACAAGTGCATCTGGAAAATTTCCATCTCCCTGCCATGTAATCTGACATTTTTATATTGTTTTTGATGGAACTCAATACATTAATGGACGGATTGTATGACTGCACTCTGTAATATTTTCATAGAATCGATACGAATTGACAGTTTTATTACGTCAGTTACAGATATTCGAGCGGAAGACGAAGTGCTGCCTATTTCAAAAATTGTTTTTATATACGTCATCATCTAATGCGAAAACGTGGTGCGCTAAATTTTCTCTAGGGTCCTGTCTCAAAGGTTCCAACTTCTTGTAGATGAACCAGTGCATATCAAACAATGCCTACACACAGTCGCACACTCATCCACCATCCTACGGTTACTTATCTACTCTATGTACTACTACGCCCGTGCACTCCATGCCCAGCCCGAGAAAAAAAAACTAGTCAATCACGGCGAAAAACATTTGTACAGGCTGTGTATATGCAGATAACTTTGCATCGCATTATACTACTGTGTAGTTTTACAAAAATATCGATACACTAGAAAAAAAATCCTATTGAATTCTCCGTTTAATGTGATATACAAGCTGCGCACGGTGTCTCTGTACAACTTCTAAAGCACTTTCAGATTTGCATTTTGCAGTGAAAATTTACTAGTACAAAACGCAGTAGTGGAATGGAATGGAGTACGAAGGAAAAAAAACTTTGTTTATTGCTAAAAATAGACTGAGTTAGTTCATGAAATTTTTTTGCACAGAGCAAAAGTTAAGCGCAAGTGGAAGAAGTAAAAGATAGGAGGAAAAATAGATATTATTATGCTACCGATCGTTTCTTCCATTGACATTTTGTGTATTGTATATGTAAAGTGCAGTAAAGCGTTACAATTAATTTTTGAGATAATTTTTGTACTATTAAAACGCAATTATCTTTTACCAATTAGGAGCAAGAGGCAAAAACTGTTTTTTTTCTCTTAGTGAGGAGAATATTATGTTTTGGCACTATTTGGGCTAGGATTTTTACTGTGTGATTGTGTGCTCTCTAGTCGGTATAGTGAATAGGGCTGAGACGCTGAAAGATCATCAAATGAATGAGCGTCTTTTTGCTCCTTGTTCGCAGGGATCGATTGTCTTGCCAATGTGCCAATATGTATATCTGCAGCGCTGGATTGTATCATGTCTGCTTGTCTTATTAACGAGAGTTACCTACTTGACAAAAAACGGCGTTGTTTATCCATGAAAAACCAGAAGAATGACGAAAAGTCTGCTGAGCATATGGCTAAAAATTATATGCAAAAAAGTGACAATCATAAGCGCAATATCTTATAAATTGCTTCTCGTAAAAATGCTGGCGTACCTGCCTCCTATATGCACGGATAGTGAGCAATTTTGCAATTCTCGTGTTGTTACGTACATGCCTTGGCGCATAGTGCTTATACGGACCCATTCATTCTCTCTTCCCCTTTTTTCTTGTCGTTTAATTAGCAAGACTGTCTTGGGCTGGCAAAAAACTAGATGAGTTATAGACACAACAGACGCGTCCTAACGCGATAGTTCAGTGATTTAGAATGCTCACAATCAAAATTAACAGTGAAACCAATTATGATAAGGTTGATAGTACAAAAGCTAAAAAGATAGAAAGGACTATCAAGATAATCATCAATTCCATTTTCCTCGAATCTCACTCCCTCCTTTTGTGCCCGTACTCCTATATAGCTTGCTCGGCTCTAACAACAGGGAATATATGCCGAGAGAGCAAGAGGACAAGTACGTAAGCCGAGTAAGTGGCCAACAAAATAAGCAAAACCTTTCAGACAGAAAATTAAGTCAGTTGCCAAACCTTGAGAACAGTTTTGGTTGAAACGGAGGAAATGTAGTACAAAATCTCTTTTTCCGTGTATATATCGGCACCGGCGGCACAGCTTCAACTTCAGCCACATATGCATACCTATGCTCCATATATGAGACGAAACACGTACACGGTTATTGATATATAGCCTCCCGTAAAACTAATCTGACTCACTCGCATGTTGTCATTACATTTAAATGCGATACGGACGGACAGTGGAGCCAGTGACGTGAAACAAAAAACGTGCAAAGACTAACTGATTAAGCTCTAATATACTTTCAAAGCACATAAAAATAAACAATAAAGCTTCTTTTGCCCTTTCTAATTTCGTTTCGCTCCCAATGTCTTATGCTGAAGATAGTGCATATGTTTTTCTCAGAGTGACGATAAAAAACAATTCTCTCTAGGCGGCTAGCGTTGATACTGCACAGTCTAAGAGGAGAGAACGTGTAAAGCTCGAGTAGCTGAAAGTTAATGAGGGTGATGCAACAAACACATAATGTATTTTTCACCAGTTGGGAAAATGGATGAGATTTGAATTTTTTCGACTTTCTTTTTTTCTCTCTCCGTTCGAGGCGAGAATAATAAACAGAGGATAAAACACTGAAATTGTATAAATGTCAAAATGACTGCTCGTGCAAAAAGACACAAGAGCATTACCGAGACTAGACTTTCTCCATAAAAAACAATTCTCTCTAGGCGGCTAGCGTTGATACTGCACAGTCTAAGAGGAGAGAACGTGTAAAGCTCGAGTAGCTGAAAGTTAATGAGGGTGATGCAACAAACACATGATGTATTTTTCACCAGTTGGGAAAATGGATGAGATTTGAATTTTTCGACTTTCTTTTTTTTCTCTCTCCGTTGTTCGAGGCGAGAATAATAAACAGAGGATGAAACACTGAAATTGTATAAATGTCAAAATGACTGCTCGTGCAAAAAGACACAAGAGCATTACCGAGACTAGACTTTCTCCCCTCTCCAACTAATCTACTTAGAGGAAAATTTGAGCTAAGTAAGCACAAAATGAAGGTGAAATCAAGTTATATGTAGCCGCCAGACAGTTGTAAAAGTGTGGAGTCAACGTCGTTGGAATAATACCGTACAATACCATAAGCCTTGTAATCGCATCAGTTTATTATAGAAAAAAAAGAAGAAAATTACGTTCTATCCATCTCCCTCCCTTTTTCCTCCTTCGTCGAAAATTTTCGCTGAAATTCGCTACAAGATAAAATACCTAATAAGCTGCACAACAGACTGAGATATTATTTTGCAGGAAATGAAAGCATCGGTGATCAATTTAGATACTACCGACGTTCCATGTCAATCAAGATGGTGTATCGCTTGATAAAGTTTTCTCCTGTCAATTACTATTCCACTTTAGTGTATTTCATTAAGGGCATATGTTCACTTTTATCAGCTAATCCAGACTCATCTCATTAAAATTTGGCCTGATATATGGTAAAGTAAATTTTTGGTTCGTGTCTCCTTAATCGAGAATAATCGACGGTAGGAAAATGCTTTCATGTTTTAGGGAAAGGTCACCCAAGCATAGAAACTTATAAAAAAAAGTGGCTGGAGATGATGAGTCTTCTAATTAGGCGTGTGCTGCTCTTGTACGTGCATGTTTATACTCTTGTATGAAATTTTCTGTCGATCACACCATTACCCGTCTGTAAATTTAGCCAACCTTCAATCAATGTACATACAACACATATGTCCTCTCAAGACCTTGCATTTCATCAAGTGTTTTAGTGCATGCAGCAGACGTATGATTTGTTACAGAAATGCCAAAAAATCATTTTGCACGCAACCAGCCTTGACCAAATAAAAAAATTGTTTTTATGCCTGTCCTCAAAATCGTTGTCTGCTACTAGTATAGTGCTACTTGAAATCGAGAACTATGACGAGTCACTCAAGCGAATTCTGTTAAATATAAAAATGGAGACAGGGAGTGCAGAGCACACATGGACAACTTTCCCCAAGGATACGCTCTGTTACCTCTGTGAGCGGAGCCTTTCATTAAGAATTCAGCGCAGAGCTATAAAGCTGTCGTTGCTAAAAAGGAACTACACCCTTCAAATGTGCACTAAATTCCGACCGTACTACGTCGTTAAAATGTTGACGTAGGTAATAGCTAATAGCAAAGCTGAAAGGAAGTGATACTGACAAGTTGTGAAACGAGTCATTAGCCGAGGGGTAATAAAGAGTAGCTTTTTGTTAGCAAGAGGACTTCTCAGAATGCCTAAATTGTATGTAAATATTTCTTCGCACTCACCGATTTTCACTATTAATCACTGAAATGTGCAAAAGACAGCCCTTTATTATGGAAAAGAAAGTTTCTCCGAGAATCTCAAACCCGACGTTTTCTTCAACTGACTATACTACTTTACTAGCACAAAATACGAGCAGAATACATCAGCGTTTTCCACAATGGGTCGTTACCTTGTTCCATTCTACATGCAAAAACTGACATGACACGGATAAGTAGGTACATGGGCATCACGCCACACGAAGGAAAGCGGTGAACTTTCGCATGCGATATGGTGACGGTAGCAAGTTACTGCGTAATAATTTGCTTCCGTTTTCTTTTATTGTTTTTCCAATAAAATGAAAGTCTGATGAACATGTGAAGACTAGCAAAATGGAGGACTGTCCATATAGTGCACCCTCATATCATGCAATTACGAGATAATTGCTAGTAATAAAATATTTGTTGTGCAGTTTCATATAGAAGCTGGACTCAGCTATGTTTACTTATTCGCTCGTGTTCGACGAACAAGGAGTGGGCTTTGCAAAAGAAAGCCTTTCCCCTCTAATTTCTTTTTCTCCGAAAGCTCAATTTTCCACGGGGAAAGTTTTCTTAGAGTTTACCTGGAATTTCAAAACAGTAAACAAAACTTTCTTTGAAACTACAACAGGTGAAATTAGCTTTGATTAAATTCATTGCCAAGATTGATCGACTGCATTTCCAAAAAACCCGCTTTTTCATTTTTTTTCTTCTCTGAACTGGTGCTGAGAGGGCAGATTTTTATCTGATAAGGGAGAACGCGTGAACAGCAGAATGCCACTTCTGCAAGGGCTTCACTGCTGTACAACAAGGAGGAGAGCGACCTCAATTTTTCGACTGACTAGTTACTTTCTCGTGCCAAAGGCCCAGAGAAAGGACGCGCTAAACCTTAATAAAAATTGGAGTGTAACTTACTCCGCTCCCAGACGGAGTACACATAGCGGCTCCATTTTATAAATACATAATTCCTTTTTATTTTCTCCCATTTATGCCTTACAAGTGTATTAATGAATAGTATTCCTCGAATGCCTTGCATTTCTGCTAGCTGAAGCTTGACGACTGAAGGATAGAGAGAGAGGAGAAGGGATAGTCCGAGGTGAACCTATAAATTGTAGCTGGGGACAGTAAGGAAGCGAGGGACAGATCGAGTTATAAAAAACTGCCACTTTTCTGCAAAAAAAACTAAGTTTGATGTCAAGTGAGTTGTCTCTCGTAGCGAGGTTTTCAGCAGAGCTATTATTCTTTCACTAGTAAATGGTCATTAGTCATTAACCATATTTTTTGCATGGCTGTTCACAGATATATGTTTTTTTTTGTTTTAGGAGCTCTCCGCTTTTTATGATGTTCCCAATGAGAGGCAGCCGAGTTTCCCTGAAGAGTCCAAGGCCTTTCTTACTACTCTGCGCTTCTGCTTTTACTAGTCCACCACCACTATACTAGTCGTAGTACTACTACAAAGTAGGGACGACTTATATGTTTGACCTTTTTTCTCTTTTAGTCATCTCAACAAGAAAGTTTTCTTGTTTTCAGTTTTCCTTTCGTACACTTACAGCCACACTGTAAAATATGCACGGCAAATATCTGCAGCAGTAGTAAAAGCTAAGCGCACATCTTAGCAACTAAGTCAGTGCATTCGTGCATCACCATTAACCATGTATACACATTAATACATCTCATAAGTTATTTGGTCCAAGGACGACTTACATGACCGCCATGCCTCCCATACTGCCAAAGTATATTATTGGTGCATTTATAAGTTCGGAAAGAAAGAGGAACGAAAGCATCACCCAAAGAAAGTTACCAATCGACCTACTGCGCTTTCCCAAACATTCGAACGAAACTAATCGAAGTCCTTGTAGAAAGTCATAAAAATATTAGGTACGCATTATCGTACCTGATTCTTGAAGTATAAAAAAACATGTAACTCCTTCTCGCAAAAAAAGCTACGAATTTACGATTGTATGCTAAAATAATACTCACCAGAGCAGCGGTAGCAGCATGCTAGATAATTTTTTTTTCACTTGTACTTTAGGAATATAAAAAAATCTCATGAAACAATGAAAGGAGGACGGGTTTTTTGTGCGCACTGTGCAGCTAAAAATAATTGCACTTGAATTTAATAATATAAAAATATGACTTGTTCTCTTTAAAATTTTTTTAAGAAAAAAAATCGATAGTCTTCGATGGAGGTAGTCACCTGATCACCTTTATAGTAGTTTCTTACGGTTGTAAATGTCACCATTTCTTTTATTAAATTTGAGAATGTATTATAAAAGCTGGCAGTCCGCACTAGATGAAATTATTACATCATCACGTGAATAACATATTAAACATATCCAACTAATCCTTAGCCATTAGATTGTGAAGAGGGGAACAAATGCACCACGATGATGATGATGTCTGATGGGCTGAGGACTGAACTACTGTGCTTGTAAGATGAGATTCATAGAACAAGATTGGTTAGGGAAACAGCGTCAAATAAAACAATAATCTAACTTTAGGATCTCTTTGTGTGCCTGACATGTCACGACACGACTATTTTTTACGGCAGCAGAACACGAACTGTAACTTGTAGATTCTGGCGACAGAAAAGACAAGAGGATACGTAACAAGGCAGGACAAGCCAACGTCATTATAAGATTACTTTAATAGATTAGTAGGATGACGATACGATGGTCATCCCTTATGGAACAAGATTTTGTTTAAAAAATTGTTTTCATTTAAACTAATGGCTCCTAGTGCAGCTCCACAGAGAAGATGAGCAACGTAGCAAATGGGTTTTACGTACTTCCCTATTCTTTACTGCACGTTTTCTTGCAGTGGAACAGCCAATAGAGCGTCCTGCATTTTCTGCAGTCCAGAAAGTAGCAAAAGAGCAAACCCACGGGAAAAAATCGAGGAACAATAATACTCGTCTTGTTTTTTTTTGTTCTTTTCAAAAGTAAATTTACAGCATGCAAGCAAACCTTTGTTAATCTGACGACGACTAGAAACTGCACTACACTTTCAGTTATATGATTGTTGCAGCTTTCATTTTCAGCAGCGTCGTCGTCAGCAGCAGCAGTCCTAACTTCTGGGTCTTTCCAACATTTCCCTCTTATTAACAAAGTACATAACTTACAATTAGTGAAGACGGCCAAAATAAGGCTGATAGTGAGATGCACTTTTTATTTGCATTTGGGCTGACAATGAGGAGATGAGGTTACAAGAATATTTTATGACTATAAAATACTCCCTTTTTGCTTGCAATTAGCTTTCAGCTTCTCTCAAAATAACATGTATCAAATAAATGAATGTCTTTCCCCACTTTCGCATCAGTCAGCATTAATTAACTGGACTGACTTTTTTTAAAACGAAAAAAAAATATGTTCGTTGTTTTTTTTATTCTTGTCTTTACTACAACTGGCGAAGTGCAAAACGACTAAAAAGTGCATCATTCCTCTTTTTTCTCCAACGATAAAACATCTTGTCTAGCTTTGTGTCATTTGATACCTTACTTTTCTTCCACTTGTCCTCCCTTCCCATATCTTTGTTGCATCTGCTCTTACATGCAATCTACATTTAATCCCATTCATGCCTTTAGCTTTATTTGTGATTATCCACTTCGTACGCGTCTCCATCCATTTTGCATACTATCCATTTTGTCAGCAGGAATCGCCCAGCAGATTTTTAATGCTGACAAAATTATTTATAATATTAGTAGTGAGTCAGTGAATGCCGAATTGTGGTGATTCTTCTATAATCCTTGCCAACTTTTTTTCGATTATGCATATTACAATAGCACTTCTCTGCACTCTCTGTGGGGAGACGAGCTCTAAGAAGAATTCGTGTTTCACTATTCCCTACGCAATCATTCATTACCACCGACAGTCCCATAAAGCGGTCATGAGAGAAAACAAAGGAAATACATGAATGAATTAGGATCGGGTGATCACGTTACAATATTGGTGTACATCAGCGCAGCGGCTGCTTTATATACTATTGGCTAAGACTGCATAATGCCAGAGCCTAAGTGCAATAAAAACGTCATTCTGCTGTTGCGAGTATATTATGCAGATTTTGGTGCATTCGTGCATGCATGCACATAAATCACCGACTTAACAACTTACTCATCATGAAATCAAAGAGCCAGTTCGGAAAAAATTGTTAGAGAGACAGAAAAAAAAGTTTGAGATGAGAGGAGCAACACTTGAAAAAGTGCACGTTATGTCGTGAACAGAAGAAAAAAAGTGGTATCATATAATAACACTATTTTCAAACATTTTTGTTTTCTGCTAAACCACAATGAATTTCTCTTTCTTGCACGATATCAATCTGCATAATATTTTAGACCAAACATTAGCCTAGCCACTCACATGTAACAAAACATCTGAAACTTTTTTTGCACGGGTTTGCAAAGGTAATAACGCAATAAAGTACCTACCTCATCAGGTTAAAAAAAATGGCACGGTCAAAAGATGACATTATATCTACATATATTTAGTTATTACACACGGTAACTGTTTCGTGTGATGTGTGCGATTCTGCATAAAAGGTCAACAAAACAATAGTGAGCATGCAATCTTCACACATGTTTCTAAAAGTTTAATAGTTGACTTCTCTCGTTATTACGAATTCCGTTCGTTGCCGCTTATCATCATCATCATCATCATCATCATCGTGATTGTCAGTTGCGTTTTCTTAAACGCTCAAGGCAAGCAAGCAACTCCGACAACTTTGTCTTCACCAGCAGCAATAGCAAAAGAAGATCTATGGAGTCATCCTATCAAAAAAAATTGCCATAATGCTTGCAATATATATATCGCAAAGAGTTGTAATATTCAGATAAGAATTGTAGCGCTGCATATATACGACTTTGTACAAACCGTTCTTATACTTTTGTGCATGTACTATTATTTTTTAGCGTGAAAAAAATTGTAAGGAGAACGAATAAGCGCGCAGTAACAGGCATAACTTTTGCACACTTCTTTTTGACCTGGCAAAAAATGGGTTGTAGTAGTTACCTTTACGTGGTACGCTGTGATGCGATAATATATGTCACCCGGAAAAAAATTTGCCACCACATTTTTTACGCCATTTTTTTCAGCTAACTGATGATCAAATGACTTGAGAGGGTTAGGAGATGGAGTATTTGTCAGATACAGCAAAACCAGCAACTGTGGAGAATACTAGTAAAGCATGACATGCTCGTCGAAGAATGGAGTGGTCTCTCCCTTTCGTCTTCGCTGTAACTATTCTTGAAAGGTTGATTTCCAATATTTTGGGAGTTATAGAATGCTGACTTGGTACAACACTGAATAGTGAGGATATACTATGGGCGAGCTGCATAATGTGCTGTGCTAGCTGCTTATATAAACCGACGACGGAAGTGATAGGGAACATGGAGCGGAGGAGGCGGTGTAAAGTGAGACAGGGTATTATAGGAAGATGATGATGATTGCTTAAGTGATGATGCAATATCAAGATCATCCTAACTCAACTTAATTCTCATAAATGCATTTTTTTGCTTTCCATTTCCTATCTCATTCCGCATGTCCCATGCTCTGTATCGCAGCACTTCCCTCTCTGCTCTTCCTTTCCTTTCCGTAAGAGAAAATACTTTTTGGAATGAATGCTCGTAGTTTGTTCTAGTTGTAGTAAAAATAGTATAGATTCTTCCAACCATTATATTTAAGTGGAAGATTCTCTAGAAAAAAACCAAAACAACTGCTAAATAATTCTTTATGAGGTTCATCGACCTTCTTTCCACACTACACAATTTTTCTATGTTACTGCACACACACATAAAGCATAAACCACATCCCATTTTTTTTACTTCTCAGAGTCTGCAGCTCTACTACGACAAGATGCTCTAGCTTGTAGGTATTTCTGAAGGAGTAATTTCTGTGCCATTCATGCTACGATTCTATCATTTCATTCTTTTATGAAAAAAAATAAAACAAGTGAGATCTATAATTTTTTCTCTCTCCGTGCTTCCCTCCGCTCCATGTGGATGAATAAGAGATCAAGCGCTGAGAGAGCGAAATATTACGGAAAGTTGTGTAAAATACCAGAAGCAGTGTGTATAAGTAGTAGTTATGTTAACCAGTTATGAGGATGGTAGTGGTGGTATCGTGGCTGCACAGTGGATGTGGATTAGGTGCACACGCTCCTATTTTACGATTATTATTACTGGGAGGGGAATTCTTGCCTCTGTTCTTCATGCATGCGACACCTTTTTTTATTTTTACCTAAGTCTGAGCCGCAAGACATCTTATGAAACGGTTTCCTACCAAGCCGTCGTGTCGTCATGTAAGGGGTATGATATGATACGGTAGAAACAGTTGGAGGGAACTCCTAATGAAATCATCAGAGGCAAATTAACAGCCATGGTGTGGCAAAGCAACCGATCGGGATAAGCTCAGCTTCGCAGGGATTGCATCACGGCACGTACTGCGGCACAGCAGCAGTCAGATGAGATGTCTCAGTTCTCTCCTTATTCATATCGAATACGTCTTTAGCAAGTTTTCTCACGAGATGTGCCTTATACCCTACAACTTACAAGAGTGCAGAGTAGCTTCTAGAGTTTCATCATCATGAGAAAAGAAACGTAATTCATGAATGAATGACAAATTCTGACAGTTTCCTCCCAACTGGCAGTCCATGGTGGGGTGATGGTGATAAAGACTTTAGTCAAGACTGCTCCTTTTATTTCGAGTCCCCCTCCTTCTCCACTACTATCGTATTAATTTTGCTTATAACAAGGGAAAAGAAGTGGATCGTGAATTTTTTGGAGCAGCTGGGCAGGCACATAAGATTTTTTTTATACAATGAACGATTACATGATCATGGAGCGTGGATATGATGCGTATCTGGGAATATTGTAAGTTGTCTAGTTTGAGTTTTTTTTTCTGGAGGGATGATGCTCCGTGTTGTGGTGCATTTGAGTGATTTTAATGGAAGAGAAAAAGCAGACTGTTATATAGAGGAAAAAGGAGATTCTTACCGCTTCACAGGCGCACTGAATGCAGTACATGGTTCCAAAGGGTTCACCCAAGTCAGGATTCCAAGAGTCCCCAATTTCGTGCATTGTTTTTCCCAATCGGCACTCTGCAAACAAAAAGGAAAGCTAGTAAAAATTCCGTCCTTCTGTTAGAATGGCTTTGATGAAACATGAAACGAGTCAGTGTTTTTTAATTTTACGAAGAGAAAAAGAAAACCCTTTTATTTCACTTTCACTCTTTGAGCGATTCCAAAGATTCATTTGAGTAGAAGAGACATGCTATGGTGAAAGTTTTGTTGAGATGAGACGAGGAGAAAAAGAAAGCCCTTTTATTTCACTTTCACTCTTTGAGCGATTCCAAAGATTCATTTGAGTAGAAGAGACATGCTATGGTGAAAGTTTTGTTGAGATGAGCGTAAAGGGAGTGTAGTAATTTTATGGTATGAGGAGAAAATGGGACATGATATACAAAAGCAAGTTCTGCTTGTTTTCATTTTTACTACCATATCATCAGCGCAGAGTGCTACTGCCGCGCCGGTTTTTCTCTTCTTCTTCTCTCAACTGCCCGTAGCTCGCGCTTGCTTGTCAAACATGCTTAAGTTAATGTTACGCCACTTTATTAATGCTTTTGCCCGCTGAGACTTTACTTGTTTGTCACTTTGCAAAACTTCCTGCTTGAAAATAAGCACGACAGCACTTCCTAGCTCTACTTTGAAAGGAATATTATCTATATTGTGTACATTCAAGTACTTTCTTCTTTCACTTTAGATAAGAGAAGAAACAGGGGAAAGTAAGTACAGAGGAAGTGGCATTTTATGTACGAAAATTCATAGGCACAAAAAAAAGAAGCCACAAAAAGCTGAAAAATAGGACTTTCTTCTGTAAGTTGTCTATCTCAATTTTTTGTTACTTTTCCAAAGCACGATTTTCTGTCTTTAAAGCGGAAACGGATGGAGACGAGTAGAAATTTGAGGGAGACAGAAGAGACACTTCGGTTTGCCTACTCCTGTGGAAACGTGTGTGTGATGATGGACGATTTGGAAAGTATAATGCCGGGAACATGTCAACCAGATTTAGTATAGAAGAATGCTCATTTGAAAGGAAACCAAAAAGAATTTTTAGTAATCGAGTACAAGATATTTTTTTCTGTGCGACATTTTCCCCTTTTATCCTTTAATTGGTTTACCACCAGCCTACCATCATTATCGCTGAATCAAGAATGAAAACAGTCGTTTAAGTTATTAGTATGTCTAGCAGGAGAGGATCAGATTTCGTTTGGAGTAAAATGACGATTGATGTTTTGAAGTGAGTCTTGTACTGTCTCCCCTTAGCTCTTATTTTTGTGTGATTCCTGTTGATGGGGCATGATATCATCATGTAAGCAGACGACTTTTCGCACTCTTCCAAATTCGAACTCTCAAGATGAGCATGAGCGTCCTGCCTCTGATGTGCACATTGTACTATGATGAGAAGCTCACAGGCCCAAGAATTAGTTATATAATTTGCCAGTGTAGTAGTACTCTGAGCAAAGTTAAATGGGAATTTTACTGCTAAACTTGGTGAAGGATCATCGTGATCATCATCGCCAGATCAGAGTCAAGAAGTAATGGATTACTACTTTTAGGAGTTGTACAAAAGCCTTCTTCCTTATCCATCCTTCCTTAAAGTCAACTTTTACAGACACAAGGAATGGGCTCTTCTCTCTCTGGCCAAACATGCAGACTTGCAAAAACTCCTGGCGCCAAAACCTGCTTCTACCATATCTCCCTACCACCTCCACCACTACATCCACAAAGCAAGGCAATGAGAGACAAGACAACACTTTTTCGGCTTACACTCTCCTCGCTGATGTGATAAGCCTTCTTCACGTATACAGAGACGTGTATGGTGCTGACATTAGATACATACTATGATAACGAGAGAAGGGAAGTAGATAGCAAAAATGTACAAGTGTGTAGTGACATTATAGAAAAATGAAAAAAAAAGTGAGTGAACTACTGTTTCTACTAAAATCTACATGTTTACTTTGCTCATACGTTACGCTGATGGTGGCGTAGTAGCCGATATATCCCTATGCAGTTGTACTTTTTTTGTGAGAACTCGTATCCTGAGTTTGTGTGCATATCTGGAGCAGATATATTTTTTTGCAGTAAGGGCGACTAATGCAATAATGGTATGATAGAATGTATTAGTGTGTATTTTTATGAGGGCACTTATGTACCATGTAATGCAATATATAAAAGTAAAAAATGTGAGTTGTCTGCTTCGCCATGCTTCTAGTCTTCCGGCTGTCGTTGGAGGGCTAACTGCTGAAGGAGGGCGATTGTGAAGATACCACTACTACTTCGCAATGAGCCACCTACCAGCAATTGGCCATTTTCCCAGACTCTGGAAATACAACTTTTTCCCCTTATTTAACTTTAGTTCGCGGAAAGTGTCCAATTTCTAATGAATTGCCTTTTTTACGCAATGATGGAACAAAAATAATGAGCTGCTAGACTAAAAAAGAAAGAAGATTGAGGTGGGGCTGTGGGAGGAATGCCAGTCTCAGCTTGCCCCATCCCGTAACTTTCATTCCATTTTTTATACATAAGCGTCTAAAATCTAAAAATCATTAGGAAATCTAAGTTTGAGCCGACTCCCAAATAAATAAATTAGGGAAAAAATTGATTACCATTTAAGCCAATTCTCATGCTCCACACGAAACTTAAAAATAGTTTGGGGAACGGCTTTATAGCTTAGCTCGTATATTAGCTATGGGCATATAACATAGCATCGAATTATTGCGATTTTACCACTTTTCTATCGTAAAAATAATATGCAAATAATCGTGAATAACATATTAAACAGGGCAGCTCTTTTTTATACTTTACTCCATTTCATATTCCAATTTTTTCTTAGACGTATAATAAAAATGGAATGACTATTTAATTTGAATGAGATATCCCAGGAAGAGGGACTTTCATGGGAGATGTGTGTGAGTAGTGTATGTGGGGAATATGGAATGTATTAGCGAAAAAAAAGTTATCAAAAGTCATTTTTCTGCCCTTCATAAGTTGCTTGTCAAATGATCGTGCATCATAAAAAATAATATTAGGAGCGTAGACAAGGAGTTGACATTTTATTACCTTGCTTTGCTACACTCAGACTTTAGTAGAGAAGATGCCCGTCGTCGTGAGTGATGCAATTTACATTGCTAATCCTACTTCTACAGCTTCTAATATTATTGAGTTATCTATTTTTTGGCAAATTCGGCATGGCATGGACAAGAAAAAAAGAAAAGATTCAGCAGAAATACATAACTGTCATAACTTTAATAAGTTATAAAAAAAGCTGCAGAGAGAAATAGAGTTGGTGTTGGTTATGTCGTTGTAAGTTGGAAGTAATACGAAGTCGCCATTTTTTCTCAATTTTATTATTCCTCTCACTCAAAAAGTCGTTTCAAATTTAGATATCAAGTCAAAGGACAATTTATTTTTTTCTTTTCTAAATTGGACAGAGGGACTTTGCTCCTCGCTACTGACTTAGAATGTACATATGGAAAGCACACACTCCAAATTCCGCGTCCGTTTTTTTTGCAATCACAGTAGTGCACTGCGTACATACATATAAAAGCATGTAGAGTTGGTCAGACGAAGAAATAGAAGGAAGACAAAAACAAAGCACCCATGTACAAAATGGGGCAATGATCTCCATCCTTTCCTCGGATATATGCGTTCAAGTCTCGAGAATTCATTTCTCACACAGTTTCAGCTATGCTAGCATAATTCAAATGTAGGCTGTTGCGCTGCTGTGCACGCTTCCAAAAAATGCAGAAAAAATTCTTTGCATTAAATAATTTGCCCATTTTGCAGAAATTCACAGGCACTTTGGCATACAAATAGTGCTGAAGAAAAATATGGAATGCATTTTGAACTAAATGGGGTGTACACCTTCATAAAAGTAATAACCTCAGAATATATGAAATTGTCGCATTGGAGGTGGTAGGGAAATAAGGAAGGCTGTATGGTGTAGTCTGCATAAAAAATAAAATAAAAATGCACAGCTTAGCGCAAATCCACCAAGTTAAAAGTGTGAATAATACTACAGAAAAATTCAGTCGTAGTTGTTACATAAATAATCGTTTCCAGTTACACTAATAGCAAAGAATAATGGAGCTACTTTTTTGAGACATAAGAAGCCAAATCGCTAGACGACTGTTGGCTACAATTGAACGCTGAAAGTGCTGACAGTTGCTTATTTCACGTAACAAATAAGGTACAAAATTGCGGGGTGGAACGTGCTCTATTGCCTATTCAAATGGATGTAATTGCACTTCAGTCTCAAAAATTGCTCTCTTGACATATGCCCCACACTATATTGTAATGGAAAATCAATTGCAGTATTTACGCATAATCCCCGGAAAATCAGTATCTTTCACTATCACATAACACATTGCTTATCATCAACATTACGGCGTAAATGTGGTGGCACTCGGAGAACTGCACTTTTTTTTAAACATGAACAGAAGCTCATGTTATTCTGATAACGTCAAGACCTGTTGTGCTGCAGATCAACACGAGATGACAGATAGAAATAATCGTTAATCAGAAATACAGAAGTATTGGAAACCTCATCCGTCATCTCGGATCGCAGCGCAGACTACAGAGTAAAAAAAAGTGCAGCTCGGAGCTCCGTCGCTTTCCAAAATTCCGAGTATACGGTACCCATTACAGGAGAAGTTTTAAAGTGTGCTTAGTAATGTACACACAGTGCTTAACTGAATGTGACAAAACTCCTGCCCTCTCTCCTTTTTTTATGATGCACAGTCAGGGAGTTGGCGCCATTGTCATATCATGATATGATGATGATGATATCCAAATGATTCCTTTCCTGAGAAGTAACACCAGCAACCAATCAACCGCTGTGCGCACACACCACCAATTCATATCAGAAACCAAACCGTCTCATATCAGTCATGTAATCAAGTGTGTACACAAATTACACTAGTCCTTTTGAATCAAAAGTTATGCCAAACAAAGCAGCTAATTTATCTACCTACGCACCTTCCATCAAATATAATGGGGCAATGTAAATACTATGTAACCCGCAAAAATCATTCTGCACACATACGGAACGCCACGGCTGCATACATACCAATACATATATACTCCATCATCTGTATTCCTAGAGAAGAGTCAATCAAAATTTACGATCTATCACACACCTGTCTCCCATTTGCCACTGGTGGGGATCAAAAATTCATGCGTAATTTGTGACTTACGTTGAGGAAGCAACTGTCACGTTATTGACGACTTGATATTGGAGACTGCAAAAGATATCTTGCTGATATTGATTGATAACAGACGCACATTTCGGTATAAATAGAGACGAGAAATGAATGTTTATAAGCGTATGAGGTTGCCCCACTCGACTCTCCCTTANCGCACATTTCGGTATAAATAGAGACGAGAAATGAATGTTTATAAGCGTATGAGGTTGCCCCACTCGACTCTCCCTTAACTGCTTTCTTTGCTTGCGCCATGCCACGGAGATGCAGTACATAATGCTGCGCTGAGATTTTTTTTAGCGTTTTCCTCGCCTCCTTTTGAATCATGCATAAGACCACGCTTTCTCCTCACCCTCACAACCATCTCCTTCTGCATATTATCACCGTGTTCACAACAACTGAAATCAGGTAAGGTAAGTTTTTCGTTGCCCCGCTCGTTGTTGATATGCATGCTATCTTTATGCACACACCACAAAGATTATTTACAAAGGATGATAAATGTGCTTGTATTTTAGTTGTTTGCTGACGACGGTGCTGTGGGAATTGACCTACCTAAGTTTATCTGGCTGCGGCTGTTGCTGTCTCTTCTCAGTCAGACATTTTTCCGTCTAATGTGTATAAAAATGTTATTGATTTTCTACATAAGTCGATACGCAAGCAGCTATAGAGAGTGTCAATTACTCTTCCGATAATTTTGCCATTCATTATAAATTCTAGGGATGCACAGTAGATGGTGACTAAGATAAAAGGAAGATAGCGAAACTGATAAGGTCGAGGATAGAAAGAGGAAGAACCTTCTTCTTTTTTAAGTTAGCGCAGATGGGCTTCTATAGAGAAGAAGTTGATAGTTTTTTTTACTATATGGTGACCAAAACGGACGACGGATGGATAGAAGGATTAGACAAAGATAAAGTGCTCAATGTGTACATACAAAAAAGTGAACAGAAAAGGAGAGGAAGACTAAATATGACGATGTTGTTTGATGTGTCGGCTAGTTTAGGACGGCAGATCGGCGACAGCAAATCTCATATGAACATTTAGAAATATACGAAGTGTTCTTTCTAAACTGAAAAATAAATGTCTACTAAAGAATAAAAAAGTAGAATAAAAACGAGTCGGAATTAAAGGAAGAAACTGAGAAAAAAAGTCGGGTCTTTAAAAGCATACATTAGCTCGCGCCTACCGAAAAGCTAAAAAATTTTTTTTAGCAATGCTCCAAACTGTCTCGTCTTTAAATCGAGTTACCTTCTAAGGTAGAAGTCACAGTTGAGTCGGTTCCAAATATTTATTTTTTTTCGCGGCTGATACTAGGTGGAGAACCACAACGCTTTTTTTATTAGTTTCTCCTCTCAGCTAAAAATAAGCTACAAAAACTTCTTGTAATAATCTGATTTTGATGGACACAAATGAGAAGAGATTTTCTTTGAGCTCTATGGATTTGAGAGCGAGTTAGGTTGTCGGCAGTGAGAAATGGTACCATTTTTATCGCCCAGTTATTTGCGTGCAGAATTGAAGGCGGCGATAATGATGATTGTGATTTGGCAATGTTTGTTAATGCTATAACGGGCAAAGTAGCCACACCATCGTAATAATAATATATAATGGTCTTCTCGTGTAAAAAAGGCGCTAGAAAAAAGATAAATGAGGCTTGTTATTGCTACTTGACTGCAGCCACAACAGGGAAGCTGAATGACTATATGACTGTCGTCTGTCGGGCATATTGTCATTACAGCTAATAATATTTTGGGATTGATTTATTTGTGAGTGAGGTGAGATGAGGATCATCCCTCGTTGACTTCTCCTTTACCTATTTGACACAACTTGTTCTTGTTGTGTCGCAAAGTTTCACTCTATTTGCGAGGTTGTGGTTGTCTGTCTGTCTAGAACCCAGAGCGTTTCAAGTTTAAGCCGCCTCTCATTCTTATTAAGCCTTCCAACTTCAACTTCATCCGCACACGCATAATTCTTTTTGCATATTAAAAATCGAAAGACTTTGCTACGTTGCTTTTCCCACTGCAGGGTTTATATATGGACTATATTCTTGAAGTGAGAAGTGAGTATGTGCTTTAATTTTATTTATCCCTATAAGGGCATGACCTTACATGTCCATAGTATTGTTAAAATCACAAAATCATAAAATCCCTATAATACTAATACGTAGTAGCTGTTGTGCAGTGTTCTACGATACGGCACGGTGGCGGCAGTAATAATAATAAGAATTGCAATGATTTTTAGTTGTGTGGAGACACGCTGATTTGTTTTGCTGTGACATTATGAATGTATCTGGCGTTCGGTACAACCCTCTTTTTTTCAGTTCTGCCACATTCACTGATAAATTAGCTGCAATACTAAATATATATGCGAAAGTACAAATCAGCAGAATAATATTGGATGCAAACTGTTAAAAAAAATCCTTTTATTGCAGGCTTTCTGCACAAACATGGCAAAAATTGAACTGAGTTGCCCTCTCGGTAGTCAAAACCAACACGAGAACCAATCCGCAAAACACCACTTCTATTGTTCTGTTATAAGTAGATGTGTATGTAACAGGAGCGGATAAATAACACTGAAGAAATGACAAGTTGTCTTTCAGTGCTGATGAAAAATTGGAGCAGACTATTGCGACTATTTGTTGTAAGGCATCGCTTCTACAAAGTGTACGACAGCAACATCATTATAATATCGGATTATTATCATCACACAGCTATCAAACTTTCCTTCCTAATTTGGAAGGCTTTGAAAAACGTACAAGAAGAGGGACAAGAGTTCTTTACGACTTCTAAAGACTGAGTGTGTGCGTATCATCAATAGCCAACAGCTTAGGAAAACAATACCTTGTTGATTACAATCAAAAAAAAGTTGAGATGAACTTAATGGCAAAAATCGAAGACACGGGAACAGGTTAACTCTGTTCGGCAACGCTCAGCAACATGAATTTCATGAGTGCCTACCTTCCTGCAACCCAAAAGGAACTTGAAGAATGACCTTTTTGTATGTTTGCGAGGAGAGCGAATTAAACTGTTTACTATTTTTTGATTCGTCATTAAATCACCATCATCAGCCCTTAACTGGTCGATTTACAGCCTCAGTTTTCACTCAGGCTTAATTGTGCTTTTTCCAGTCCGTCTAATTGAGCGATCTGCTAATGCATGCTGCATGAAAATGAGTTCTGACTGCGAAAAAAAAGCCATGAAAAGTTTCCTACGCAGAAGCACACTCCTTACCAGATATGACAGCTTTACTCTGGCGTTGGTGTAATTTAATTACAATTTGTGATGCCCTCTCCTCCCTGGTAATAAAAGCTAACATTTCATCCCTAATATTCCCCCATAAAAATGGAATTGAATTAGCCATAAACAGTTGGATCTTTAACCGTTTCGTATGAGTCTGGTGTGGGGAGCCTAATTAGTGAAAATTGAGTTTGCACTGAACCAGGATAATAAATGACAATGTTAACTGGGATGTTCCTGTATGTAAATAAACTCAATCCAAAAAGCTAAAAATATGCGCTTTTTTTATCATCATGCACGACTGACAGTGGCAACAACGGTAACTCCACAACCACAACAGCAAACATGACTAAATGCCATTACAGCGTTTGCATACGACTTGTTCTTCTGTCATTGTTATCACCGTTATATCATCATGTGTACCTTTATCAACGAGTTTATCAATGCTGGAGTATCCTCTGGTGGCTTGTGACTGGATTGAGATAAAGGTGAGCATAAAATGGTAACGATCATGATGTGACCTCTCGTTCATTTTTGCCCGTAATAAAAACTTCCCCAGTTGTTTATTTATCTTTAATTGTGGAGTTGAAATAATCTCAATCTAGTCCGACACTTAATGCATGCAGTCGCTCTGTGCCCTCCACAGAGCAATGAGAACGCTAAGCTGCTGGTGACAGAGAAGAGGTTCCGAGAATCTAATCAATTCTATATTACAAGCGGTGCATAAGCTTGCTACTCCTACTCCGCAAATTTATTAACATGTGCATATTGGATGAGGGAAACAGTAGAAACCGAGTGGAAGAGAAGATCATCATAAGTGTAATAAGTGAAGACTCGCCAAAATAGAGATTCGCTAATTTAAATAAGGTGAAAAAACCTTTCGTCTATTGGTGACGCAAACAAATGTAATAGCAATGCTGGCATGATAAAATGAAAAGTAATGAATAGAAATGGAAAGAAAATGAAAATGTGGAAACAGAAAATGAAAAGGCAGCCAAATAGAATATTATTTGTTCGCTTACCACTCGTTCTCTTAGATTTCCTTCGGGACTCCTCTGCCCTCAAAGGGAACTTGGATCTGTGGGATCTTCTGAGATTTCGCATTTCTCGGAGTGCCCTCATTCCCCGCTTGGTATTTTGATTTTCATTGTTGTTGCTGTTACTTGATGCAGGGTCCTGGGGACCTGGAGCTGCCGAAGATAATTCCACAAAATAGGAGATTGCCAGCAGAGTCCAAAGGAGGACTACTGCCCATCTCCAGTAACTCACTGATTTCATTTTGAAAGTTTGAGTGTTTTCAATTTAAATTAATTAACACCTCCTCCTTTTTCCTCCTGCTGTGTAAATCTTTATAATGTCCAGTTTAAAAGGCAACTGCTCACTTTCACCTTAAAACGTGCACACGCACCGTTCAGTAAGGAGCTTACATTGTAAAATTGTGTAGAACAAAGCACTGAATTTTTTTTATCGTGACAGAATAATGTTTTCTTTTAACTCCGGAATTCCGGATACAACAAAGATGCAATTCTATCAGAACTGAATGGAGCTCAAAGTAGGGGTATGTAATAAACTTGTATCTGCGGCTTTCCAGTCACCAGCCAGTGGAAGGTGAGTTGTAATAATGAAACGCTCACACTTCTGCAATATGAAGTAACCAAGAGAGAGAACCAATTTCTTGACTGGTTTACGTCGCGAGCATGAATTGAACTGAGAGCTGCTTGGCAGCGTACGGAGTATCTATATATCTACTGTGATCCAGGGAAAAGCCTGAGCACTTCTTATGTACACGCGACGTGGTATACGTAGTAAGCAAGTTTTTACCCTTTTTATGATGGAGAAAAAAAAGTTATACTAAAGTTAAAGAAATTTGGTTGCTCACTGAGACCGCACTTGAAGGAAATGAAGAGCGACCTACGAGCTTACCTGGGTATTTATATGCATACTTTTATTTGATGTACGTGAGGAGGACTCCGCATTTCTTACGTTTTCAAGCTCATTTTTATGGAAACAAATATTTTCCACGAATTCATAGCATGGATGTAAGGAAACATTCATAGATTTATGAAAGGAACGAAAACCTTTCTTTCTTAATGAGAAGATTCACAAAAGCTCAGAGAAGTGTCATTCTCTGTATTTACTACTACTTTTTTTTCTTCTCACTCTCTGCTGCTTTGTTAAAGTTTTTTGAAGGTGTTTCACTGACGATGGGAAGTCTAGCACAATTCGATCCCATTCCTTCGTTCTGAATGGACTTACAGGTGAAGTTGCGGAAAAATCAAGTCTGGTCAAAGGGACATGAGTTGATAAGGATGAAGTGTTCATGTAAAACCTATTCCCGTAGACTCACGGCAAAGTCTTTTTCCCTTACGCTGAGCCACCTTTGTGTTTACTAGCAACTAACCCATCATGAGCACTACGGGGAGAAATAAAACCTCAAAAGAATTCATTTCCTTGGTGTAAGTATTCATGTAAATATCGCCTTTAAGCCCTGTTGGAATAGGTATCATGTATGCATGACTTGGCTATCCTTACATATTACGCAGCTTTTTGTGCAAGAAGGATAAAAACTAGCGCATCTAATTTTTTGTAAAATCTGATTAAAATTCCTTCAGATGAATGCATGCATTTCTTGTATTGTATTACACCCCGCATTTTACGTTATGAGCAATTGTGTGTGAATGATGTGAGGCGTGAACAACGAAAATCCCACTTTCCACATGGATGTGAAGTCGAAGTGTGAATGTCTAAGCGCTTATGCTGATAAATACCAATAATTTTTTTTACTTTACCATTTCTGCTTTTCTCTTGATCTGTGATCTTTCCGGAGAAGGGTGTTCTCTGGGAATAAATATGATTTTTGGTGAGGTACATATGTATATACAGTTGGATTAGGCATGTCAGCCACTTGGTCTACACCCCCCAACGAGAGCATACATTTACAACTAGACAAGAGTTACCTGACAAAAATTAGCCCATGAAAGTTAAGAAGGGGACTTGCGGGCTGGAGCTCTAGACCTTACGACAATGGTATGTTGCTGATGACAATTTTCGTTTTGACAAGTAGCTAAAACAGCATGACATTTGGGCATGGACACCTTATTCCAGTCTTCTATCCCAAGCCTTTGTGTATATTTGGACTTTATATTATTACGTTTCGGCTTTTTTTTCTACAGGTATCCTATATGGCTTCATGTATTTATTACAGCAGTTTTTGAGATGAGGTAAGTGCAAGTGAGAATTTTCTTGTTCTGAGAGCTTGTTGAATCAGCTAAGTTAATAAGGATACAAATTCTTTGTCATGCAGGATAGGGCTAGTTGGGAAGAGGAACAGCATCATTCAAACGGAACTAGCAACAAAAGAGGGAGGTAGAAAGATATGCATTTTATTGAGACCATGCAGCAGTTGGTTTAATGCTTGTCATTTTAGTGGACAAGATTGGTGCACAAGGAGATACCGATCCGTTTCAATTACTTGGCATATTGCTCTAGAAAGTGACCTCACCGTCTTGCATGCGTATACTAAACGTACCACACGACAATCGGGAAAATGTCCTATTATCACGAACACCGATTAGGTATTTAGCATTTCCGTCGGCACAACAATGACTCTATAATCGTAATGAGCACAAAGCAAAATAACACACATGAAACATCCATCATGTCACCTCAACACAAAAAATATTGGTTTTTAGCTTATTGGATCTAATTTGGTGCATAAATGCAGTTGATATCTTAACTCTGAACAATGACCTTTTGTCCTAACTACTGATCTAAATTTAACTAAAGAGTAAAGTTACAGAGAAAACGGCTTTCCAGAATTAGGATTGGGAGAAGAATTTTTACGCAAAAAGGAGAGCAGCCAGAATAGACACTCTCTTGTTTTGCTTGAGCGTAATAACAATAATAATAAAGACTAAAAAACAAAATGGAGAAACTATTTTTGCACTCCTATTTACTCTTCCTCGCAGGTTCTCTAAATGCTCACAAAGATTAATTGGCATTTTAAATGAGCCTGGAATCCTCGCGAAGTGAAAAATAACAGCTTCCCAACCATGATATGAAATCGCTTACGTTTGCAAAGTAAATCCGATGTGATGACGCCTTCATTTGCACCAGCTTCCTGTATTACTCACTAATAATTTTTTTCATGAAGTATAACCGCCTATCTCGTGTGGAGTTCATGATTATAGTTTGTAGCGAAATAAGTAGTTGCAGCAGCTGCTGAGTAAATTTATCCGTTAAGGCGCTTAAACCGCAAGTAGCTTTTACCTCTAAATTACTTGA
>JAHZND010000445.1:0-10127 GCA_027744115.1 Acrocyrtus sp. NNG-2020
CCTCCTTTGGACCTCCAAAGTCTGCATTTGGACCTCCCTCCGTAATAAAATAATGAGAAATGGCTTACTCCTCTAATTTTTTTATTCTTTCATCTTATTCCTCCCAAAAATAAATATTTTTTTTGCTAATGTTTTTTTTTTCAGGGAAACGCGTTCACCATTCCACACCGCCACCACTACCGCCGACCATTTTCAGCCTCTCCATTCTCTCTACCGTCCCCATCCCGTCCTCTCTATTCTCCCCAAATCGGAGACAATCTCATTCTCTCCAGCTCTTCCAATAACCCGTCGTCTGTCCTTCCTCCTCCAAGCAGTCCAGCTTTCTCTCATCCACCTCACTCCATTTCCACTTCGTCATCACCGTACCTAGGAGGAAGTGGAGGGAGCTCCCCTGCTGGACCTCCATCCTACTCGTTTAGTCCTCAGCACTCAATGTTCTCCTTCGGCCCATTCTCCGTCGAGTACGGACCTCCATCCGAGCCATTCATGTCATTTAGTGAGCCAACAGGCTCCCTTTCAAGCTTTTATGGAGCGGCAGCTGACGGAGCGCCAGCCGGAACTGGATCTACGAGCGTAAGCAAAGAGCATGAAAAAATAACCGTCTGAATATTTTATCCTCCATTTTCCTTCCTATTAACTAGCTAAGACGATAATCGCTTTGGAGTAGCTGGTCCCCACTAATCTAATTTCCTCCACTTTTCTGGATGGAGTGGAATTGGAAAGAAAAATGACGTTGTTGCTTTTGAATTACTCCTCAAAAAATATATATTTTTTTTGTCTCGTTACAGGACGACTGGATACCAGGGCCACCTCCCAAGGATCTAGACGGAGGACATTTAAGAGATGTATGCGTGCCACGCGAAAATATTTTTTTAGATGAAATAAAAAGAAGCTCTCCGAAATTAATCTCTTTGCTTATTTATAGAATGAGTGGAACTCTCATCCACCGCATTCACCACCAGCACCACCTCCACCACCGCCAGTGTTCAGCGGCCCTACTCCAATGCACAGCTCAGTCCTACTTCCATCCTCCCATTCGCATCCTCACGCGCCTTTTGGAGGCTCCAAACTTGCCCATTTGTTTTCCTCGTTTAAGCTGAAGCGACCAAAGCCAAAGTATGCCATTGCCCCCAAGTCGATGCACAAACCGCCAATAATTATCTACTACGGGAAGAAGCCACCAATGCACGTCTACCAAAAGCCGGAGATGGAGGAAACCACGAATAATGCTGGAGTTGTGGCGGGCTCATCTCCCTCCATTTCCGTCACCCAAGCGGAGCCATCCAGAAATGAAATGCGGAGTGTAAGAGGTAACGAACCTTTTCAGAGCAGTGGACGGCAGGTAAACCTGGAAAATGTTGATTTGACGTACGGCGGCTCTCAAAACACGGAAGTCCGTAAGTGCAAAATTTATTTGGGGCATTCTGCCAAGAAAAAATCAAGTTTAGGTAGATGATGGAAGAAGTGAAAAAAATCTTTTGAAAATTTAGGTGTTGCGGCTCCCTCGCAAATGGCAGGAGTAGCGTCTCCAATCTCTTCGATTTCCTCCATAATGCAGGAGGGAAAGCCAGCGATAATCCAGGCCAAACCTGTTGACATTTTCTCATCGTCGGAGTTGCAGCCATCAATCTACATGGCACGAAACAGTCTTAACACGATCTACGTCTCTGATCTCAACGGATCTGGATCAAAAGCGCTCAAAACATTTATTGTACGGAGGAGCGAGCCTTCCTCCCATACTTCAGGGCAATTGGCGATATCGGAAGCCACCGTGTTTCCTCCAGTCGCCCACCGTCAACAGGATAATAATAAAAATGAGCCGTTTTTTATTACAAGCATAGCCCAAGACAGAATCTCCGGAGATAGGATTCTCGCTCTGTCCCCGCAGCAGGAACAACAACAGCAACAGCCAGAGAGCACTCCGCTCGTAGAGATTCCAGTCTCAGCAGCCATTCCAGAAACTCCGCAGGTAGACCTGGAGCAGCTTTCCCAGCAGGAGGAAAATGGAGAGGAGCTGAAGGACAACGAGCCAGAGAGAGTAGCTCCTTCCACAACAATTCTGATTGCCCCAGTGAGCCCATCACACCCAGATGAGCTGAAAGGAAGTGACGATGACAAGACTGGAGGGCAGCCAGCGGAAGCGAGACGAGTGCAAGTGGCAATTATCCAGAGTCCCTCAACTTTCCAGACTAGCTTATCCCAAGCGGAGAAGGATGCCGAGCAGGAAGCGTCCGCGGCAGAGTAGAGTAGATCCTCTCCCTAATAAACTCAAATTTATAATTTTGAGAGAGGTTTGTAGTCATCCGTAAAACAATTTACAGTATGCTAAGCTCCTTCTTACACAATTTTATCGATTTTCTTCCTGCTGCTGGAGAACTCGGCACACTTTCCATTGCATTTTTATTGTAGGGCTGAAAAAGAAAATAACTCCAGACAAGCCTCCCCTGATGAGTTGTGATGAGTTAGGGTGGGCTGCGAGCTTTTATTTTATTTTTCAGTGTCTTTACGCTCTTCTGGCTCAAAACTTAACTGTAAGATTTAATTGTAGACGAGTGTGTCTGGAGGTGAGTGGAAAAAAANCTGTAAGATTTAATTGTAGACGAGTGTGTCTGGAGGTGAGTGGAAAAAAATTAGTTTTTGGATAACTAGATCCGAGTGAGATGTTGATGTTGTGCATGTACAAAACAAAAACAAATTTATTACATTGTTGCGAGAGGTAAATTCTCTTCATCGTATACAATATGCAAGTAAGCATTGTAACTGCTCTCTTTTATAGCCAGCTAATTAATATTTTAATTTATTTATTACTCCAAAAAATATAAACTTCAGAAATGAACTTAACTTAATTATTTTTGTACAGTTCTTTCTCTCTGTTCAGTAGTTTATAAGTGAAGATGTAAATAAATTTGATATATTTATTATTGCAAACTTAAAGTAGAGACTGAAAAGACTTTATCAGCTCATTTTATTTAAATTGTTGCACGAGTAAATTACACTTCATAATATTTTGCAGTCATTCAGGATATCATCATAGTAAAAAAAATTCAGTAACGGTTTCAGAAGAGAAGCTTTAGGCACAATGATGATGAGATGAGAGATGCGATTTTGCAGCGAAGAAGAAATGAAAATGTCTGCTGGTGAGTACAGCGGAGTGCAGTTAATGGGAAGGGAAGTGGAACGGGAGGCTAACCAACTTACAAGACGTACCCGTGAGATTTTTCTTTTGTCTTCTTCCCTCGACCCAAATTTCAGTCAGATGCATATTCCTCGCCATATTCCTCTGTATTTGGAATTTTAAGCAGTAATTTTAAGGGTTTGTTTTGAAAAACTTTGCAGATGTTGGGCTTTTCTCGACAATTTTTTAAAAATTATGCTGGGACCGGAACACGGACATACAATTTTTTTGTAGGGCTATACCATTTATGGATAGGAAATGATTTGGTTCGTTTGAAAGCAATTATCAAAGCCCCACCATAATAACTCTTTTCTTATCTAACTCGCCACTCAGCGCAATTCACTCACATCCGTCAAGTCAGCAATTACTTTTTGTAATTTATCCGCAGTTTATAATTGGTTGTTATGTATGAGCTAACGCTAAAAATATCTCAGACTGAACTGCCTCTCCTTTACCACTCATAAAAAAATAATCCTTACAATCGGTAAATAAATAAATAAAAATGATTTTTTTAAAACCAGTGCAAGTATAAAAAAACTTCCTTAGGATAAGCTTCAGAAAGCGCTGTAATAGCTGATCGAAAACGCAAAAAATAAAAAAAATATTATGTTCCTCCTTCTATTTACAAGAGCCAATCTCTCTCTGATGATCGTAAAACTGAGGAATTTTTTTAATTTTGAAAAGAAAACAATGTGCGCATATATTTTTCATTGTTTCTGCTAACAAGTACAGCTCTGTTAAATAGTCGAAGTGTCTGAAAATAATGAAGGTAAAGCGTTATACCCACAATACCCACATCACAACAAGACAAACAATAAGAATGAGGTGGATTGACAAGCAAAATTATGATAACAGCAGAGTACCTACCTAAGCCTCTGCGTCTTCAAAACTTTGTTTTGCTTTAACCACAAAAGCTAATTTTTCAACACTTGTTATATATTTTAATGAGAGCTCAAACAAACGTTCACACTCCCAGCGCAAAACTGCGTATTAAAATAGCCGAAATTATACCTACATAACAGCCCAGCGATTACTTATCTCAATTTTTTTTCCATAATGCTTTTTACACACCCACAATTAACCAGCTCTATCTAATATTTAAATTTTTGCTGAAAACATTTAAAATAAAATCGCGCAGAATTAAAGTGCAGTAATACCGTCGTCGTCATTCGAGCTATAGTGCAATCCATTCATTTCATATGATGCAAAATACGGTATAGTAATTACTTCGTTTTTTTTTAAAAAAAAAGGAATTAAAACGACTCCCACATTCGTTTTTTTAGCGCTGTATCCAACAATTTAAATATTTTTTTCTCTCCGTTTCCTTCCCAGCAATAAATGTAGGGAAATAGAAGTAGAGGTGCGGTAGCGCAAAGGAAAAGCGGATGCATGACTAGTCACAAGTCACAAGTCGACTTTGCTCTAGCACCACTACCACCCAGGTGAAGTTTTGACTTTTTGTGGCTTGCCTTTAGAAGTTCGAGTTAGATAAATATGAACTTGTTGTAACACCTCATTTTTATCCTCTCGAAAGAGAAGCTAAGCGTGGCATGGCGGTGGCGTGACGTGCCGGCATTTGAGGGAGAAGCGTAATAGTTATAGCTAAAAAAAGGCATAACTTTTCAGAAATGCCTATAAACAGCTTGTTAGCTACATTTTAGCAAGAGACGTGCTGCCGATAAAGTTTTCACAAACGTTTCAACGTTCTCCTCTTCTTCCACGCACCTGCTCCCTCTCATAATCTAATCTACTCAAAATACCTAAACTGCACTTTTGCACTTTTATATAGGAGGAAAGGAAAGGAAGCTCGTAAATAATTCCCAGCTCAAAATATTTTCAAAACGTACACAAATCGTTTTAATCTAATCGCGCATCACATCCTTCAAAAAATTTTATCTCTCTGCAAGTTTCATCTTTCACCTCTGACTCAGCTCTGACTATCGTTCTCGAGGAAAATTAATGCGATATGAAAATTATTTGTTGATTTTACCCAATTCTTGTAATAATCGCAAACAATTAGTGTTAAAATCTAGACGCTTGTAATTAGTCACTTATTTTTCCTATTTCAAAATCTTGAGCTCCCTCGCATTATATTTTTTAGAGCCTACCTGCAACAAAGCACGCACTCAGTATACACCTTTGCTAATTGCGGCTGTCTCTAATTTTAGCTATCTTACTTTAGCTAATTCTCATTTTGCAATTATTACTTTTTTGAAGGTGGGTTTTGCTACTGCTGCGGTGCTAAACAAAAAGGGGCTATACTGCTCTGCCTTATAACTGCCTTATTCTTGTAGAGTGATTAACTGATTATGTTATCACATAAGTACCTACTTTGCCACTATTACTGTCGGTAATACATCATATCGGCTTGCCATTTCGCATTGTTTTTATTTTTAGCATTTTTAATTTTATTTTATTTGCATTCGCGGATGCAATATGAAATATGCTTATCCGTCTTACAAATTTTTTTTCTCACAGAGAATATGCTTCTTGTCTTTTTTTCCCTTTCGTTTTTTGCTCACAGAAAAAAATGCTATTTTGAGATTGACTCACATACTGGCGCCCTTTCTCTCACAACTTTTATTATTAACTACTGCAAAATAGCGTGGTGCATTGTTTATTCCGTGTGTGTTCCCTTTCATTAGCAGAAATGGGGACTTGGCTGATAGCGTTTTCCACTCTTGACGAGAGAAATGAAACTGAAACTGCTTTAGTTATTACAGGAGCACTGCAAAGTGAACAGTAGAACGAGGATGTGGATCAGTGCTGAAGAGTAAGCAGTGTGCTGAGTAAAATACGTGCGATTATTGTGACAATTACATTGCACTCCACACATTTACAACTTTTTAACACTCTCCGCTTTATCTCTTCCGCGACAAAATAAAAGTTCCCTCCGTATATGGACGGGAAGGATGGGAACCTGAGTAAATAGGTAAGTTTCAGACAGACACGTAAGAAAAACTGTAAAAACTGTGACAAGTCATCATCACTCTAGCCAATGAACCTTTTCTGAAATCGTAATAATCGCCAACTTTTCTCAATTTAAAAACAGTCATTGTCAGAGGAAGAGGATGAGCTCGCTCATCAAAGTTTGGGCTACTACTTACTCCCACATTAATTTAGAGTGGAATGGAGGAATGATATGATAACGGGGCAAGAAATGTGCAAAATTTTCACAGAAATTATTGAAAAGGCCCTTCTTTTCTTCTAGCTAAAGGAAATAATTTTTATGCAAATTGGAAAAGTCAAACGAGCCAGGGAAAATTTTGAATTTTCATTGAGAAAGGTTTTCCTCTTTTTTTAGTTGCCCTCTCGTGCGCACTTCGAGTTGACTTACTTCTCAAAATTATTATTATTTTCGCAGGATATACTCATTTTGCCTTGCTAATAAACGTTTTTATATTAAAATTTGAAGTAGGTACGGCTAAATAAATGGGAAAGAGTAAAAATGGCGAATGGCATGCAGTGCGCCATCCCTGAGAGACTTCTTCCCAGTGACAGGAAGTGCTAGCCTCAATAGGAAAAAAAAGTGCTTTGCTCCTTGCACCTTGCATGAAAATATTTATTTTTTAAAATCAGAGTTCAAGTTTACTCCTTGCTTGCAGTCTGTTTACGTTAGTACTAGCACGATTAAAGTTATTTTTAATGGGGGCTGTAAACATGCAGTGACTTTAGCTGTCGTCATCCCCAGTAAAATCAGCAGGTATGGTGGGAGGAGAGGGAGAGACTTCGAGAGGAAGTGGTTATAATCATTAAAAAGTGAAGCAGTAAATTTAATCCTTCTCTCTCAGCGTTCCCTTCCCTGTTGAAAAGGAAGGTGAAGCTGTTTTCCTCTCATGTAAAAAAAATAGAAAACTGACAACAATGCGCATTCACATTCCGTCTAAGAACTCGACTAAACTCATATCTCTGGCATTGAATAAATTTTTTGATAAGGATATCGCAATAAAGCAGCGGCGCACTCTCATTTTCTATTATAATAAAATACGTTCTGATTTCCTCGGATGAAGGAATAACTCACGACAAAAGCGTTTTTTTATCTGTGCAAAAATAAAATCGTTGGGGAAGGGTCCCCATTTTGCTCTCATTTACATTTTGCTCCGTGAGCTCCGCTCTCAAAAAAAATATTTTTTTACTTTTAATTCGTTTTCTGCGGCGGGAACGACAAATATTTATAAAATGAGTCCGAGCAGGGAAATATTTGAGCTGTGAGGACTTTCCCTGTTTACCTTCTGGCTTCGGCGGTTAAAGCCTGAGCTTTCCAGAGTGAAGCGTTCCGAAGTAATAATGTTTGTGTTACTCGATTCCAGAGCGTCCAACTCATTTGGGGTGAAAGAAGACAAAGGAAGTGGGAGTATCTTTGGTGGAGTAAGGAAAGAAGTGCCCTTCTGCAAAAACTTTAGCAGTGAGCGTAATAAGTTTTGCGTGTGGCCGGGAACTATCCTGGAACAAAATACTTGAGCATAGTAGTGGTGGTGGCTACGCTGCAAAAGTTGTGGAAAGCTGTGCCACTTGCTTTAGATGTGGTAGCTCCAGTTTACTTTGAGCGAGAGAGTAGGAGCAGCAGAAGCAATAAAAGATAAAAAAAATTCGCGTATCTTCCTCCCACGAACTTTCACATCGTGGAAAATCCTATAAATAGAGCAAGTTCAAATACAAAAAAAAATTCCGGGGACGGAGCTCATCAAGACAAACTCTGCTCCGCTCTCATTTCCAAAAAAGTGAGCTGGAATAAATTGGGAAAATGGGCCGGAAATTATGTGCTGAAATGAAGTGATCTGAAACTTTTTTAATTGTGCTTCAAACTTTAATTATAACGAAACTCTGCAATTTGTGAGAAAAACTGTGATTTCGCGGAGATTAAAAGTGGATTAAATGCTTAGAGGCAAAGTTAGCTACTTCCTTTGCTAGTGTTCCTCGAATCTCCAAAAAATATGTCACGTAGCGGGGAGCAGCTCTTCCTGTGCTCGTGTCCTTCTCCCTCAGATGAGGGTGGGTGCGAGTGCCGGACGTCATCTGCCAAAGGAGAATCACCCTCCCACTCACATTCTTCTTCTTCTTCGTCATCTTCCTTCCGACCGAAATTCCCCCTCCGCCATGTAATACTCTTAGTCGGGGTGCTGACGTTATCCTCTCATGTTCACAATGCAAACAGCCAGCCCCTCCTAAATCAATTAGCTGTGCTGCTAAGAGCGAGACCTCCATGGCCAACTTCCTTTCCAGCGGCGGCGTCGCAGCAGCAGAACAAAGGTCCACAGAAAAACCAGCTCCAACAGCCTGGAAACAATAATACCGCCGCAGCAGTCTCAGCAAGGGGCCCACCCCAGTCAGCAGAATCATCAGCAGCAGCAGCATCAACCCTCCCAATCAATAAATAATCCTGTCCATGTGAATCCCAACTCCATCAACGTTTATGCGACGAGTGCGGAGCAAATGCAAAACTTCCTGCATGGAAATAATCTCATCCCGGGGCTGAACCAGGGCATTCCTGTGGTGGCAGTGGATCCGCAACAGAATTCCAATTACTATTGTGACGCCGTCCGGACCGGATCAGATTTCGGGGCCGAATCCGAATGGAAATGTTTTTGTGGCGCAGCCTTTCAATGGGACCGGAATTGGAGTGGGACTTGGCGGAGCGAACAGTGTGCAAAATACGGGAAGCAGTGGGCCACTCTCACTTTTCCCAAATATCCCAAATCTTCCGAATATTCCAAATATTCCAAATATATTAGGACTGGATCAAGGTCAGAATCTGTTGGATAGTAATATCCTTGCGGCAGTTCCGCCACAAAATCAGGTACCTGGTGGGATAAATCCGGCAGCGCCTCAACAGCCATTCCCTGCAGGATTCCTTTTGAATCCGAGGCAGCCTCCGAATCCATTAAACATTAATGGCAAGGCACCCATCTCCAGTCCTGGGGCGCCACCCCCGCCACCAGTACCCAAGAATCTGAAAGGCCCAGCTATAATCGCCGTTCCTAAAAATCCTCCACCTCCTCCAAGTCCCAATCCATTTGGCCCTCCACCGGGAAACTTCCTCGGCAATAATAACTTTCAAAGATTTCTTCCTCATCATGGAATGCCCGCAAACGTGAAGGTTCCTCCAATTAGACCCCAAAATCGACCTGGACCTGGTCCTGTGCCCATTCGGGGACAGCCAATACTTCCCAATCCAGCTGCCAGACCAGCTGGTCTTAATCCACCAATGCTGCTCCAGGCAGCACTTCAACAGCCTCATCCACAGCTTCCCAGCATTGCAAATGGATTCAGACCTTATATTCCTCACCCTCCGCTCACACCACACTCCCAAGAGCATCTAATCTCCCTCCCTGAAAATGCCATAGCCAATGCTGCCCTCAACAACACCGCACCATTCCCATTTCCTCCATTTCCTCCCTTCCCAGTGCAGAGCGGAGAGCTAGTAACGGAGGTGCAGCCAACGCAGCCACAATTCCTAAAGGAAGTTGTGCAGCAAACCGGAAGTAGCGGAGAGCAGCCTCAGTCTGGACTAGGATCATCTTCCCCGCCTGGACCACAATTTCCCAGAGAGCGAAGCACTACCACAGCTGCTAGTGAGCTCCCGTCGGACATTGCTGGAAATCCAAGATATCAGAGAAAGCGTCAGTTCAAGAAGCAAAAGCTGCGCCAGCAGAAAGACGAGGACGATGACGATGGCCAACCCGTCGCTGTATTTGTCCAGTACCAGCATAACTCCAACAGAGGAAACATTCTAAACAAGTTCAAGGCAGTTACCAACAGACCAACACAGATTCCGCTGCCCTCAGAAGAGGAAGGTGGCGCGAGTCAGCATGCAGATGTGGAAAGGGTTGTGTCCACATCCTCCTATTCAACATCCCCGTTAACGGCCGACTACTCTCTCAGCACTATCATCAACATGCCAAGCACGACCATCACGGGATCCTTCGAATATCCGGATCCACCTACACCCCCC
>JAHZND010000446.1:0-15883 GCA_027744115.1 Acrocyrtus sp. NNG-2020
CCCCTTTAAAAAAAGAGTTATAAATCTCGGCACCTTTTGTAAGGTAGACTGATTTATAAGTGCCCAGCTACTGGAGCTGTAGCAACGGGAGTGTTCTGAATACTTTTATGCCAGAGCATACACGCAAAGCATTTTTTTAAACAAGAGACCATGTAAAAAGAAAGCGGGACTGGGAAGTTCAGTATTTTATTTTAATCCAGAACGTTCTGCTAAAATAAACGATAGAACTCACTTGGTGGTATGGCATGATATAACTGAAGAAAAAAATGGTCCAGAAGCCTATTAATTATGTGGACCTGTCGATCTTCAGAAAACTGCAATAGTTGGCTGCGCATTTCGTGACTTGTAGTGCGGTAGGTACCTCGATCGTGGCATTGTTTACATGACTATATGTTCTCGTAGAGAAATTACCTGATTTTTTTGAAAGAACAATTACATCACCAAAATTTTGTAATTATTTGTGATGTGTAAGAATTTAATCTGTAAAAATACGGTCTAATTATTTTGAAAGAAAAACATTCTCCCTTGTATCGATTTTTAGGGCCGAGTTCGAGGAAAAAATAAAAACTGTAATGCTTAAATATCCCACTTTCCAAAGTTGGGTGAAAAAAAACTGAATCCCGAAAGTTTCATTGCATCAATGAAGGGTTCCTCTTTATATTTTTTTTAAACAAAGGAGTCATTGGGACTTTCTTATTGCCGCATTTATATCCTGAGGACTTGAATTACTTAATTCAAAAAAAATATGTTTCATGTCTGATGGGTCTTCTTTGCCGTAATTTAAAGAGACTGGGACTTTCTTATTGCCGCATTTATATCCTGAGGACTTGAATTACTTAATTCAAAAAAAATATGTTTCATGTCTGATGGGTCTTCTTTGCCGTAATTTAAAGAGGCATTTTTTCTGGGGCAATTTTTTACGGCCTCGTTTACCCAAAACATTTTTTACAGCTCACTCTTATAAAGAGCGGCACAGAGGTTTCCTGGATAACTCTAAATAAGGGCTATAGTGCAGGTGCAATAAACAGAGGAGAATCGTTTTTTATTACAGTAAAGAGGAACAAAGGGAGACACACACGTTTAGCAGCAATCAACATTTTTACTTAACTGTGAATATGAAAAGGGCAAATAAGATCTGATTGAGAGAGTTTGAGGCAAAAACATTGTTTTCGAGATTGTTGAGGTAGTTCAGGTACATTGTTAAAATAATATCTGCGCCTTTAGAGGTTTATATGGATCCATAAAATTATAAGGAAAATGTTGGTGGACTGAGCCCTCAAAGAGGAAATCCATCGGAGCATTTTCCCTCCAAGCATTTTACTCAAAGTAGTCCAGGGTCATCGTCGTTGTCATACGTGATTTTCACTTTGGGGATTGGAAAATGGAGAAATTGGAGTAGGAAGTGTAACAGGAACGAAACTGGATATCAAGGAAATTACGTGGCAGAGTAAACGTTAAAAACGGAGTTTTTGGTTGAACAAGACACTACCGCTTCTCGTTTTCTCTCCCTTTCTTGTCACTACTTATAAAAGTCCTGAAAATATCTCCTTACCAGAAAAAAAAAGAATCTTTACACGTACGCATGAAGAAGGTGTACCCTTCCACAAGGGAAAAAGGAAGCTCTTTTTGTCAGCAAACTTATTGAAATGAACATGTTATAAAAGTCGAATTGTAAAGTTTTAGGCCGCCTCCGGACAGAACCATCATTATTGTAAGAAACCTTTTTTCTCTCTCCTTTTTTGCTCCCTTCTCCACTCTTTCTATTTTATTAGTTCATGGATCAGTTGTATTGACCGAGCAGAAAGTTTGAGTGGTTATGACATTTAAAGACGCATTACATTGCTAACTGCCAAACCCATTTGGGTGCATATTTTAGATATTCTTGGAATTTTCTGGCTTTCTCTTAGTAAGATAGCTGCCAATTCACAGCATTTTTGAGTATCCACTTGATACACTGCTCCTTATTCATGGAGAACAATGGCAGTACAGTAAAGCAACTTTTTTTTGTAGGAGATCGTGAACCCTAACAAATCCATTCAACCGTATATCACCAAGTAATTTTCTAATAGCCTGGGCACATATTTACCCAAGATACTGGCGGATTATTGTAAGCCACATGCTGAAAATAAGAAATCGAAAAAAAAGTCACATTTACTCTGTTTATGGGTAAAATTAGAGGAGCACATAAAAACGAATGAGCCATAACTATCTCAGCCTCGGAATAATAGGCAAAAATTGCGCCTTGCGTATGTTGTATGTATATCTGTGTAGGCACTACGAACAGATAAAACCCTTCTTTTAAAAAACCACACGGAAGAGAGGAGAATAAAAAAAATATTTAATGTCGTTATAGTAGCTCTGAGGAGTAGGAGGAGGATAAATGACGATTTTTACCATTCTGTACGCAATAGAGGCCGAGACCCTTTTTTTCTGTGTGCTCAAGCCTCCAACAATCCATCACATCACCGTCCCAGAGTCCCAGCTCACTCATAGCCAGCACAGGAAAATCTTAGCTAGTGCCACTGCTATATAGTAGAGCTGTTACGAAAGGTATTTTTTTGGACCCACTTGCTTTTCGCTAAAAACCTGCCATTCTGAAACGACGGCTACATTTCATTATATTCACACACACAGTCCTGCCAGCCCATGTATGAATCTAACGGTGAATTTTCACTCGCCATCAACATGATGATGAGAGTGAGAGAGAGGAAATGCATGCTTTTGTGGTGAAGATGATGATGATGATTGCGTTGGAAAAACTGGTTACAGTTGTATTGAATAGCGATAGGGATGGCAACACTACCTCTTCACATTTTTGCGGCGTCATCATCCCCATTCAACAGTGTGTGTGGTGGGGAAGCGAAAAAAAATAACTTTTCTGCTGGGATTCCTAGAAAGGATTGAAGAAAATAAACAGCCACAGGATTTCAGGATTTTCACTGTGGGTACGATGGAGATAATGATGGGACGAGATGAAGCGAAAGGAGTATCTATAATTTTTTTTGTTTTCTCAGGCGGAGTGTGTACCCCAGAACTCGTACGATGTTACGAGATTATTCAGAAAAAAAAAGAATTTTATAGCAAAGTACTGCGATAATTTCGTTGTTTACACGCATTCTGATATTTATATTCTTTTTTTAAAAAAGTACGAGAAATTTAAGCTCCGTGTAAGGATTTGTGAGTGAGGCGTACACTTTGCAAATAAAAAATATGTAGACATCCTTTATTTTGCGTTGCATGCTAAATACGAAGGGAGGAATGGGCCGATATTTTTTTATACAAAAGATGAAAACAGCGATAAGTGAGAAAGAAGCTAAAAGTAAAAATAAATGAGGTTTTCTTGATCGGAAGAATAGAAATGATAGTAATGATGAGAATGCTTTTATAAAAGAGAAAAAAAAAATGATGAGAGAGTGAATGCAAAAACCTCAGTTTTTCCTTGATAGTGGAAGGAAAGAGGGAGGCTGAAAATTACCTGGTCTCCACCCTGCAACCTGCCGCTTCCTCCACAACTCATAATAGCGTTATGTAAAGATTGAGTTTGAGTGCGGGGAACGAAAGTTTTATATTTGTACGTTTTTTTTGCGCTAGCAAGGTAAATCCAGAGTGTGGCAAAATGCAGTCTACCGGTGCGGATATGGCATAATCAACAGCAGCTCTGTATACTGTGATTACTGCATGGCTGGGATGATATAATGATAAGGAAAAAACATTAGCAATTTCCCTGCAATAGAACGACAACTCTTTTTTCTGGTATGATGGTGTGCAGTGGTGAGGGTGGTTGAGCTGCTCACAGAAATATATTTTTTTCCCGTAATAATAAACGCAGCGTAAAGGAAAAAAACGTTCTCTCATGCAGGTACCCTCTCTCATCTTTCGTTTTCATTTAATGGAAAAGCAACGGAATAAACCGTACAAAACGAACAAAAAAAATATGTTTCAGAGGGAAAAATTCACAGCGAATATCATCATGAAATATGTGCATGTAAAGGGTCTTCAAACCACTATCATTACAGACTGCTCTCCATTATGAAAAAAAGCAAGTTCAAGACAATGACTTTTCGTGCAGACCAAAGTACTGATTTTCGTAATTTTTCTTCTTAGCCAAACCGATTTGAAATGTGGTAATTCACTCCTCTCCAAAAAAATATGTGAAATTGAGTAACTTTCATCGCAGCCTATTTTGCATCAGAAAAAAAAGGAATTTTCATATTCATGTGGAATATGCCTAAGGAGCAATAACGCACAAAGTTATTACTTCCTAGCAGAGAGGCACATGTATGGCAAAAATGGTAAATGGTGGACATGTAAGTGTAAATGTGATTTATCAGTTTATCTTCCAGAGCTCCTGAGCAAATTTTTTTATGCTAGGACTAGAAAAAAAATTTCAGCCAAAATTGTAGAGCGCTGCTACAAGCCAATAAGCTAACTAAAATGGGCGTGGAACGCTACAAAAATTCATGCATGCTTCCTGTACAAATCAACGCAACGTGACTCTCCGATCAAAAGATAAATTTGACACAACTACATAATGGACTTTTAGCACATAAGTTTTAGGCATAGTTTGCCACCATACCACAACCATAAATCAATTTCGCTTTGGCTCATGAGTCGGTATTATTTAGCAAGAGTTGAGTGTGTGCTACGTTTCGCAACAGCGTTTAAATTATTGGTAACAAACTACTGGTAAAAATACGTACAAGGACAGCTGAAACTGTCTTCTTATACTGATTGGATCTGATCTTCTCCTCCAATTTTGAGATATCTGTTCCACTTTTACAGTAAAAAAAATCACTATGGCTTCAGCTGTGATACAGGAAAACGGGAGAAAAAAAGGGGTACAAGTTGTAAATATTTTGAGGAGAAATCGCCAAGCTTTTTGTTTTGCATGACCTTGGCCACTTCCACAGCGATATAGTGGAAAAAATTAGCATTTGACAGTGTTTTTTTCGTGCATTAATAAAGAAATTGCAATATGGCAGTCCGACGAAATCACTTTTGCAACTGAGAAGTGTGTCAATGTATGCAAAAAAAAATTTGTACGACAAATGAGCTGGTGAGGGCATCTGCTGTTTCTTTAGAAATCGCTTGACACATATACTCAGGAAAGGAATTTGTGACATGGACCCAGTACCCATCATCTCATTTTATTAGTTGCTCACTCAACGTCCTATCTTCCAAAATGAAATTCTTCGGGTTGAGTCAGTAAGCCAAGGTAATTTCTTTTTTGGAAGAGGGGTAACTTTTTACGACCCTCTCGTTTAAAACGAAATGAATGTGCATACGTCATCCGCACAGATAAAAGTCGGGTACTCTGCAAAAACGCATCTTCTCTTTTACTAAGCATATTACGATTACCCACATTGATGGTGTTTTTCTACGTGCCGTTCAAAACTAGCTAAAAAGAGATAAGTGAGTTAGTAAAGCTTATCGTACCACTCAAAGTTGTAGTATGAAGGTATAAAGCACAAAATTATCCGAGTTTTTTTTAGATACCGCCCTCGGAAATAAAAAAAATAAATTCTGAGCAGATGCAGTCATAAAACTTCCAGTTGTCCTACCTTTCAGCTTAATTTTAGCTTTTCATTCATTAGCATACGCATCCGTAAGTGGAGTTCGAAGCGCCATAAAAATCATTCAGCTGTAGTTTACGAATGCATATATATTCCGCTCTACAATAGCACTTTTAGCTGTCGCCATTTTCTGCGTATGAATATTCAGCCTAGTTCTGAAGTTAAAATTTTTACAACGAAGATGACTCTCTAAAAAAATCTTTTTTTAAAAAGTAGTTCTGCTCATTTTTTCATACATTATAAATCTGCTACGCGAAAATGTGGCGTTCTTGCAACGCGAAAGAAGTGCTCCAGAGCGATGTCTGCGACGTCACAGTATGCCCCATATCTAAACAGAAAAATTTGCCACATCTCCTACCTTTATATAACGTGTAGTCAGTGTGCCTTGGCCTTTACTGTTTTTGCACGTATGTGCTAAAATATTTTACAGGTGTAGTTTAACTCCCATTGTCATGGACGGACAAAAAAAATTCAAATAAGGAAAACTGTATGGAAAAGTTGATGTTGATGATGACGAAGCTGACGCTATTTACATTTCGGCTAGAGTTGACGATACGATGATGCTACACAGATGAAATTGCAAATAGTGTAATAATACAGCTTGTATAAATGTAGCTTGCAATTACGGAATGCAAACGTTACGTGTACTTGTATTAGCGTTACACTAAAAAAATAGAGATAGGTGGTGCCATAAAAATTCAAGCTCAAATAGTTCAACCTTACATTTTTTAAAAAATATATATTTTTAACCTGGGTTTATGCTACTTTCATTGCGCTGTTATGCATTTATCTCTTTTTCTGAGAAAGGTACCAAAAGTGAGCAAGCCACTCCAAAGTGGCTTTTAAATGCGACATTTCAAATACGGTGTGACATTTTATTTTTATCGCTCCACATGATTAATGGCTCTGCGATCAGTCATTGCCAGATGCAATAAGTCTTGTGGGATCAGCCGTGTCTCATTCCAAGCAGGAATTTTTTTTTTGATCCAACTAAAAAATACTCGAGTATAATGGAAAAGTAAAAATGGCAAAAAAATACTCAATCACAGTTTGAGTGGAAAATTGCAAGCTGTATGGGAGGATAATACATCTGTATAAAATCGACTTGAGCAATTTACTAAGCAGAAAAATGGAAGTGTAGGATAGAAGCTCTCTGCCTGTACTAATAGACTTTGTCTGTATTTGTTTGGGCACTCTCCACCAACTAGAAAACATGTCCATTGAGATGTGTGCTTCAGGAAAGACGAAGACTACACCTTTACCGGACATTAGTTTGGTAGGATGAAGTAAAAGCGTACTGTAAACGAGATAATAGCACTCCTGAAAGAAAAAAAAAAGCAATTTGGACTCATCTCTGATATCGAGGCTGAAGCAGTGTGCTAATAAACAGGAGCGTTCACTCATGTGCAAATCTCCGTTGTAATGCAATTTCCACAGTCAAGTTCTTTGTCAAGTTCCATCATCATCGCCCTCATCACGATAGCATCCATCTCTTTTCAGTGCTGCTAACAAATAGAAACCACCGAGTGGAGTGTTGCACTGAAATATATGTACACCAAAAAACACATTGTTTAGCCCGCTTGTCGCAGCAGAGCCTTTTTTTACCTGGGCATGTGAATTGTGAATAGAAAACTCCTGCTGAATGTATGAGGTAACGTTTCACTGGGCATAAAATTAGTGGAACCTTCAGCAGATGGATTTTTGCATATCTCCCTTTTTTCCCTGGGGCAAGTTTTTCGAATAAAAATATATATAAAAAAAGCAGCTAGGAGCTGTTGTTATTGATGATGGCGAAGTGTGGAGGTACGCAAGAGAGAGAGAGAGACGCTGCATAATAGAATGAGTGAAGAAAAGACGGTAATGGTGCAGTAGACATGGAGGAATTGTGTTTTTAAAGAGAATACATAATAATGCCTTAATGCTTCCTCTTTTTTGTTGTGAGGCTAATGCTTATTACGTCGTTTCTCTTTCTTGAAGAAGAGCAGGTAAAATGATAATGATGATCTGATCACAAAGACAACAGCGGAGAGCGGAGTTGTAGCATGTAGCGCTTGATATCAGTAATTCCTTTTCGTTCGTGGTTTCCATTCCTTGTTCTCTCGCGTTTTTTCTATAATGACCCTCATCGGGTTCGTTCACCCTGTTCCTGAAGAAGAAGCAAAACGGCATTAGCTGAATCCTCAAGCAAAGCAAACCAAGAAAGCAACCCCCGCCCCTATGTTATTAAGATTCCCCACCACCACCAACAAGCTCTCTGGCCCTGGTCCAAAACGTGTACTGCTCTTTCTTTTGTAGCAGATACCTGGCTGCTTATCTCTTTCTGCTCGGGCATCTTAAGAATAAAAAAAATCAACGTAACCAAGCCCTCGCCGTTGTCGTTAATGCTACAGCAACCAACCATACTTGCACGCGTTGCCATACATTCAGTTTTTGTAGAGCGACGAGCTGTTTCATGGGATATGGTCCAGGTATGTGAGCGGAGAAGGGGTTGAACGTTAGCTGGCTTACTGTTCCACCTGTTGCACTGCACCCCTTTCTAGCGTAGCAGTGCAGTCATGGCTCACCAATGGAATATTAGAGTAGAAGTGAGCATAAAAAAGTTCCAAATAAAAATCTGAATCTCTACAAAAAATAAAGCTGTAAGACTTCCTTTTACAATATGAACTGCGTGCAAACATTTTTCGTGGTGGTGGATAGCAGGTAGGTAGTGTGGGCTTGCATGACGGTACACATGTAGCCATTTCTACAACTATTCCTGTGCATTTTTGTGAGACTGGTACAGGTACAACTGCTTTTAATATTATTCATGTCGCATATCGCATACTTTATCATCATCAACCTACATCATTTTACTGCTATCCATCCTTGGCTTAGGTAACTTACATCATTTGCATGGACTAATTGCCAAATACAGTGATGCGGAGGTTCTTTTCCTGGATATGCTCAAATTAATAATGAGTAATGTTCTGTAGGGGCGGAGATGAAAATGATTTTTCTGCGCGGTAGCTTAAAATGTCCAGAAAAATGTGAAAGCAAAAATAATACAAATATACAGTTTGGGTTGTTTAGAAGACCTTCAGCAGGAAAGAGAAATGAGGCCGTTTTAAGCCAAAAATGAAAACTGCTTTCTTTCATAAATGAAATTGATGAGAATTGAAAAGCGTCAAACATAAAATTTTGCTCTCACTGACGAGAAACAGCAAAATCTGAGTTGTAGCTCGGGCGACCTTAAAGGCAGCGCCTTTACAGAGAACGACTAAAAACGAAAAGCGATCCAAAACCAGTTATTTTTTAAGACAAAGAGGAAGACTGTAGAAAAATTCTGTGCATGTCTCAGTTCACAAACTACACACACTGCCGTAAACGTTGGAGAGTCAGACAGGAATTATACTCTCTGCAGTAACTTCGTTTTGTATTGGTTACTGCGCCATATGTTCATTAATTCAGTTTCAATTTCCTTCATGAAAAGCCAGAAAAAAAATAACGCAGTGGTGGCAACGCAACAAGGAATGATTAACATTTCAAATACATGTTGCAACAGACGAAGAGTGAATCGACAAGTTTTTTTTCTCTTCTTCTTAACTTCACTCTCAGCAGCGGCGTTAATAATCCTTGTGGAAAAAGTTAACGGTTCTGGTATCGTGTTTTCCTGGCATTACCACGTACAAAGTATATTATGCGGAGATTCCCCTGCTACAAATATTCTGTCTGTTGAAATGAACGTACAAAGAGGAATGCACACCATCCGTATTCGTGCAGAAGACGTATGTGAAAAACACTTTTCATAGTCTTTGGCGTAGCTTCGAAAACAATTTTTGAAAAAATAAAATATTTTTTACCTTTCCTCTCAATCAGAAAAGGAAAAGGGAGAAAAAGGTGGTGGAGATTGGGATAGTGTGCAAAATATTAATTTCGCTTCAAAAAACGCCACACTGGGGCAAGTTGATACATGCCGTGGGGAAAAGGCGTAGTACGTTGTAGGCTGTTATGATAGTGGCTACCAGGTGGTAATGGATTTTGTCGCTGGTGATGGAAGCCAGGTACTTTGCCAAATATAATTATCTAGTGGATGATTACCATAAAGTCATAACACCGCTAGGCGGAATCTGTACCACTCTGAACAAGGCTGAGTAACTGCTCCTCTTGTCCCCCGAGAATGCGTCCGTACTCTGATTATCACCATCACAGATAACAATTTATTATGATGGCGATGCTTACATTAGCAACATCACATTTTTCGGAATCTGATTAGATGAATGGTGCGATAGAGCCGAGCATGAATAAATATTTTTATATATTTTTTTTATTGTACTGCGTCCATGCAACTATCCACGCTCCATGGGTTTTTGCGCTGAGGACGAAAAACGGAAATCCAAAAATAAACACCTGGAACTTGTCACGTTGATATAATGCGAGTGCAAATCATGTATACTGGGCGGAACACAATTTATTTTGTGATAGTGGCGCTACAAAAAGTTGGAAAGATGAGAGATAACCAGTGAAATCTGTATTACACAAGGTTATACAGAGAAAAATATTTGAATTGAAAAGGTGTAGGAATGGCGTCACGGAATGGTTTCAATTCTGGGTTAAGTAACTAACAACTGACTGCAGAGCAGTCACTCACCGTCCGCAACCTGCCTCTTGCCTGGTCATTACATGTTCAGGTGTCAATACAAGAGAAAAAAAAATATGTAGGCCGAATTATTTCTCAGTAAACATTCATATTTTATTCACTAGCATCTCATGTTTAAACTGATCAGGAAAAGCAATGAGCAGCAAAAATCTTTTTTTTTCGTTCTTTTCCCCTTTGTCACTCGCCAGGATTGTGTGGCGGCGTTGACAGGAGGAGGCATGTGTCATTATCGCTTTTAAAAATGTATCGAAACCTTAGTCTGGCTTCTACAGCTTCGAAATATGTGAGTGTGGAGATGTTATGGCAATTATGCAGTAGAATCTTTTTTGGAGAAATGAATTCAACACGGAAGAAGGACAACGACCTACCTACTATTCCCATTCTTTCTATTGTTATTACTTTATTATTAATGTTGGAGTAGCGAAGAATATATATTTTTGGTGGTGGGGCTCACGTAACGCGCTTACTCATTAGGAATTCGCTATACTCATTTTGGAGCAGTTCTGTCTCGGATCGGCCACACAGCCAAAACGCAGTCTCATTCTGTTTTGGGCATAGCAAAAACTTATTTCAGAGATGTAACAGCAAGTGCAAATAAATAGCGATGCTTGTTAAGTGTGAGTCATCAGAAGTGAAGGTAGGGTGAATGGGCGACTCAATTGGTTGGTAATGGACATGCGAACGTGCTTGAGGAAATATGCTACGAAAATACCAAAATGTTATCCTTTGAGAAACAACAGGTCAGAGATTTTTCTCCTTTGTTGGTGAGACAATTGCTACAAAGGGTAATTAACTAGGAGTATTTATGTGCTTGCGTCACGGGAACAATAATAAAAAATTAAGTATTAGTCCTTGTAACTACTGTTTAATGAGTTGACTGTAAAGAAGGCATAAAATAAAGGGCTGAAATTAATTTTTTAAAAGGTTGGAAACGAAATTTTACAAGGGAGCATATAAATATATGAGTGGAGAGGAGTCTGGATCTTATCAGCGCATTTTTAGCATTTTTGTGAGTATGGCTGGGTAGCGTTTACAAATTTGTCTTTGGTGAAAGATACATTTTGCATGTGGCTCGAGAAACAATTTATCAGCAATCTTTTAACCTTTCATTGGCTGAGTTGCGTGTCAACTGGTTGGAGAAGTGGAAAATTGGTTGATGAAGAGTTGGTAGGAGAAATCATTTAGCTTAGGAGTGACGGGTAATTACTTGAATGGGTAGTCTTTCACATGGGTACCTATAGGTTGCGTGTCTCTAGATGGGAAAAAGCGCATGGGAAAGTTAGGCAAAGGTCGGTGAACAGCTTTCGATGCTGTGCTGGAGAAGTATTGAACCTTTCAGTGCAATGGCTAGGGAAAAGTAATTGTGAACGGTGGAACTGGTGAAATGACTGCTTTTGCTTTTTAGTGAAAAACTTGAATAAAGGAATAAAAAATATTGTTTTTTGTAATTAAATAGATACTGACGGAAAAGGAAGGAGAGGAGACTCTTCAATCTTGAAGACAGATCCCCTTGCACCATTGCGACCGTCTGTAATTCACCGAGCACCTGCCCCAAAATCCCCAAGTCCTGCGTCTCCGTTTCCTCCTGAGCAAGATGCGCCTCTGGATTTCAGTCAAAGGTAAGAGTAGCAGAAGTGAATGCTGGAGTGATCTGTATTGCGAGTGCAAAAACGAATGTAGCTTTTTTTAGCATGCTTCTTCATGAAAATGATTTTTTGCTTGGCAGCGGAACAACGGGAGGAACCACAGGTGCGGAACCGACAGACTATGAAGGGAATGGCCCTCCGAGAGGAGGGAGAATGCAGGGTAATGTTTCCTCAGGGCAAGGTAGTAAAAGTGGAGACGGGGATGGAATGGCTTCTGGAGGCCTCAACAACAACACGAGTGATCCCCCCGCCTGCCACAACAACGGGAACAACAATCTTCCAGATAACATGGGAGGGGCTGGAGGTTACCGGCTAGCTTCTGACTCTTTACCTCCTGTGCAAAGTTTAGGGCTGGGCGGCCACTTTGGGTCTAGTAGTGGGAGTGTGGGTGGCCTAGGAGGTAGTTTTCTTAGCCGCTACGACTCTCGTCAAACTGAAGCTCTTCTTGATGTGTGTGTGGGAGGGGGAGGAGGGGGGCATTTAGGTAATGATCCGCTGTTACTACCGCTCCCCAGTCCAGAATCGCTCCTAGAGTTAGCGGAATTTTGTCGAGATGACCTGCCTGGCCAAGATGTGGAAACCCCCCAACCAGAGCCCCCTCCACTTCTTGCCTCCCTCACTACCATGGAGCCTACTGTGAACCAGAATTCAGAGCACTGCAGCCGTCAAGATGTCAACTCTAGGAATAACGTATCATCCCAGTTTGTTGTACGAAATACGAACGTCAACAGCCTCCTGGATAACCACATATCAGGTAAGAAATTGGCTTGCTTCTCTTTATGCCTCCTCCACAGAATTTTTATGGTTTGATGTGGCTTCATATTTAACGCATGTAATAATTATAACAGGTCGCCAGCAGTTTGTTCAGCAACCAATGACGAATGATTTCTTCAACCTTGGAGGGTTCAACTTCTCGGATGAGTTCAGTGCCGCCTTGGACAACCAATTGAGTCTCAATCCTTCCCTGCTAGGAGCGTCTGTTGTGAGCAACTCCTCACCCATTGTTCCCCTGGGTCACTGCTCGTCACAACAAATGGTAAATTCCATTGTTGGGCTCCCATCTCCCCCTATTTCGTCCCCTGCCCAAATCTCCTTGCCTTCCCCTCCTTCCTATACGAATGACTCTGTTGACTCTCCTCCTGGTACCCCATTCACTTCCATAACTGATCACGGAACCCCTGGCCCATCTCCATCATTCCCTGGCATGGCCCACAGTCCAGGCTCAAGTAGCAGCGCCGGACACAGAAGGCATTCTTCTGGTTCATCCGCTAATGACATTTCCAGCATCCCGTCACTTCCAGTCAGGGTCTCCATTCTACAGCAACGGGTTAGCTAAAACCTGATGTTTTCTTTTCTAGACCCAACACACTGCAGCCCAAGCATAATCGTATACAGAAAACTCGACAAAGTCCATCCTCCGTCACTCCTTGTACCTTATACCCAATCTCAAATTTTACCTTTTACCATAACCACCACAACTTTCAAAAAAGTTGCCCAACTTCAATTTATTTTTCTTTACAAAAAAATCTTTTCATTTGCTTCTATCTGCTTCTGTATGAGCTTCCAGTACTAATTTATTAACTCCGAATCAGATCAGCTATATTAACTAATCATTCTACTACCAGCCTCCCCGCACAAATTCTCTCACTTACTCTTTCAAAAAAATACATCCATTTAGTATTATTCTAACAGCAGCTCTTTTCATTTTTTTGCTCTTCACTACAGCTTGGCATAACAAACGAGTCGCCTGTTGAATTTGTAAACGGGGGTCACGGAATCAAGAATCCTCTGGCATCAAGGTCCCCCGAACGCCACTCAGGAGAGAACGAGAAGACTCGGAGTCATCATGCGGATTCTTCCGACAGCGGAGAAAGTCCCCGACCAACAAGTTCCTCCTCAGGAGGTGGAAAACTCAGCTGTAGGGTCTGCGGCAAGAGTTTCAATTTGCAGAGATTACTTAATAGACACCTCAAATGCCACTCTGATGTGAAGCGCTACTTGTGCACTTTCTGTGGCAAAGGTTTCAACGACACTTTTGACCTCAAGCGTCACACGAGAACTCATACAGGTACGGCATTTCCCATCCTATTTTAAGCATAGAATAAATTTCCGGTGTGGCGAAAACGAAAAAAAAATGTTATTTGTTCTCTCTCTAACCCACCTTTCCTAATTAATTGTTTTTCGCATGTCTCACTAAACAGAAAAAAAAGTAATGAAACTCTAAAAAAAGTATATAGAACCAGTTTTACTTTTTCGTATATAGCACTTGATAATTTTATATAGTTTTAAGTACATCCAAATAATTTACCCATTTCCTACACGACATATATAATTCCACTGTCACCTGTGTCACAGTGCACAACACTCCTGCTATTTCAATTTGATGAGAGAAAGTGATTTTTTTGTAGTTGTTATAAGATGTTTTGTAGAAAGTGATTTTTTTGTAGTTTTTAGCATTCATACACTTCACACCATTATCACAAATCACACACGGCATGATTATTAGTACACAAAGGACGCCACATTATTATAACCATACCTAAAAAATATATACAAATCTCGTGTCGACAATTATTCTGGTAACAACAACGCTGATATGAATATGTACCTATTAATTTAAAGCAAATTTTAAAGAAAGTGAGCAGAAGCTGCCCAAAAAATGACTATCTTGCATATTATGGTATCTCAACTAAAAACAATAGAACAATCAGTTAGAGTGAAGAGCGACGATTTTTTTTTGTTCGAGAAAGCTTTATAAACTTATTTATATAATTAATCATTTTTTACAAAGGCACTTTATACATAACAGTCTTTTCACAGTTCCATCCTCAAAAATACAATAATATAGTAACGGATCTCTTCCAAAACAAATCAATAATTGATAACTGAAGAAATGAATACAATCAATATATATCTACAATCTTAGGTAGTCGTCGTGTCTTCCAAAGACAAAAAAAAATATGGAACACTGGCAATCATCAAAGATAAACTTAATAACTTTACAATCTTGAATTTAGAAGATTTCGTGTACGAGCGTAAATACCTTACAGCATTTTAAGAGTAGGCTCATGTAAGGAAAATGGATTTTAAAAAAAGTATAATTCTGAAAGAGACGGTGATACTTATATTTTACGGCTGAAGAATGATAAATAATGTCGTACTGACAAAAAACAATTGTGAAACGGGGAGAGTTGCGATATATAAAAAAAGTGTATAATTCCGATCCAGTTTTTCCAAAGCAGTAAAAATGACAAAATATTAGAAAAAACAAAGCAGTTTTTTTTGTACTTTCCTACCACAAGCATACAGGAATTTTATAAGTAACGAGAAATAACATACAACCGATGTAGATACTACTTGTAATACAGGAGACTTTTATGCTAATCCTTTTTTTTCTTACCACAAACCAATTTTTTTTACTATGGAGTTCAGTAAAAACAGATAATTTAGCTAATCCAGTTGTCATTGCTGCTTTTTTATTTGCTCTCGCTGCAGAAAATATGGAAAGAATCAGGGAGAAAATGAAAACAAAAATGTTTGAGTTGAGTTTCCAATTTTTTTTACTATCAGTTCAATTCAGCTAGTGAATTTTTTTTACGACAATCCAATTTGATGTGTATAACTCTGTTTTGTAGGAGTTTTATAATTGTGTGCTATTAGGTAGAGAGAGAGAAAGAGAGTAAGTGTTTAGAAATATATATATTTGCGAGTCTCCAGCATGCTCTTGGACAGTAATATGAACAGTTAGAAAGTAAGTTTTGATAAGGTAGTGTGTAACTAACTGTAATAATAATATATAAATTCACAATAAAAATGAAAAATCCAGTCTTAAAAAATGATAACAACACATATTATACACACGTTGTTACAGTGAAAAGAGAATTAGTACCTATTTAGATAACAAAAAAAAACGATAAAGACACACGTGCATGTATATATATATCACATAAAAATTTGTTGTAGTTAGCGTTTAAATAGAGTTTAAGGATTTTTTGTTGTGGTTTGTATAGTTTAAGATGAAATGTTGA
>JAHZND010000447.1:0-23535 GCA_027744115.1 Acrocyrtus sp. NNG-2020
GATGGAATCGTACCTTGGAACAAAGTGCAGCCGCATCCGCTTCACAATTTCTCACTGTGTGTGTGCACATACATGCAATTTACTAATAAGCGATGTGAGGAAACGCTGGCACATATAAAGCGGCTGCGGCTTGCAGTAAAACGCTCATGCATATAGAATGTGATGTGTAAAATGGAGATGCAGCGCAGGCAATCCAGCTGCAATGCATTTATTCGCCAATGCAGTTCACCAATACATTATAGCGCACTACTGTGCACGTTAAGTGGGGCTTGTAGAGAGCTGCTAAAAGAGAAGAGTGAGTTTAAAACTCTGTGAGTTGTGGAGCAGGAGGATAGAAGCTCTTCGCTCGTCATTCTCCATAAAGAAGGAAAAGAAGTTGGGATTTTTTTTCTTCTTGATCGTGTATAAAAAGGGTTGAAGTTCCATGGACTTGCTCCCAGTCCCGGCTTGTCACTACTTCGAAACACTTGTTTTTAAGTAACAGTCGAGGAAATAGCAAAGATTAAGGATAGAAACTAGGAAGAACTTGTCTAAGCAAATAATTTGCATTGCTTTGCACATTTTAGCGTATTTTGAATTTTGACATTTCTCACCTGAGAAAGATAATGACAAGATGGGACAATTTTTGAATATTTTGAAAGAGAAAGCTAGTTGCATTGAGAATAAAAAATAGAATTTTGGAGTAGGGGAAAAAAAGTACTAATTATTTGATAAGGATAGACATAGAATAAGGCTAAGGGATGGACTACAGTCTAAGCTGCTACAATAGTCGAGAGAGATGGAGATGGTGGGTGCATCCCTTCTGGTATGCGTTGCTGACCAACCCAGAGTATCAGCACCGGTACTACTACAGTTCCAAGGTGGATTTATACCAGGTGACAAACAATAATATACATAATCTTTATTCGTCCCTTTCCTCTTTCCAGCTTTTTTTTCTTTTGTTTGTGACAAAAGTGTAATTTAATTAAAGGGAGAAAGCTATTAAGTAGTTGCTAAAGTTGAAATCCTTGGATTAAGTCGTGTCCAGGGACACCGCTTCAGGAAAAGTGTTGATAGATATATTAGTTTTCGGTTTGGAAATAAATGTGCTGTGGAGTAGTGTCCGGAAAAGATTTTTTTTCCCAATTAGCAGTGCACTCATATAATTTCTTTTTGTGTTGAATCCTTTTCTTGTGGCTTTCCTTTGTGCTTTCCCCGTATTATAGACTTGCTTTGATATTTTAGATTTTAATTGAGCCGAGGGGAAAAAGGCTGTAGGAGCTGTTGTGTGGGTGCGTACTGTGCACCATGCATTTTGCATTCGACGTTATTTTGGTTTTTGCTTGCTGTGTCCTTGCAGTTTCCTTTCTCCTCTTGCATCAAGTTCAGAGCGCATTTCTGCAGAGGAAATGTGCGGTCGCGCATGCATTTACAGTTTTTCTTTTTAGCAACTAGAAATCAGAGTTCAGTGCCTCTTCCTGCTCGCTCTCGATATGCTCTGTAGTAACTGACATTGATGCTTTTTGCTCTCCTTCCTGCTACAGAGTAGGCTACTCCTACTCCAATTATACTTGGCTACATGCATAGCATATTCTGTGGATAGCATAATAACATTTGAAGCGCTCACGAGAAGGTCACCAGAGAAAATGAGTGAGAGTGAGTTCTGGATATGATATTCCGTCCGTATAGATACGGTACACAGCTAAATACGTAATATGAAAATTTCCCTTTTTTCCTGACATAGTTTGCAATAAAAAATTACACGTATTGGATTACATCTGGTTTCCGTTCAAAAATGGAAAAAGCATTTTTATTTGGCAAGTCTTTATTACGGCCATTGCTCCTCCTATCTGGTTTACATAATGTAGGAGAATATTTGTTTCTTGCAAAATGTGAGTTGTTGAACTGACTCCAAAAGAAAATGAGAATAGCCAAGAGAGGATTGCACAAATCCCATCACTCTGTTCACACTCCAAAACTCTGTGTTTTTTAATGACAAAACTTTATTTTATGTATCGCATTCCATTTTCTCTCAGATTTCAGTTCGGATCTGTTTTTTCTTAGAATATCATTTTCTATTTTGAAAGATTATTCTGGTCGCGGGCTGTCCTCGCAGTAATAAAAGAATGGAAAAGGATTAAGCAATCATATAAGAAGAGCGGCTTGCGTGTTTACTTTAGCTATGATTACGTTTGTGGTTTGAGGAGAGAGGGGAGGGAGAAAGGGAGCCGCACACTTGTTGGACGCTTTATTTCCTTCCGGTTGTGTGGTTGCTGCTGTGGGACTGACCCATTTCCTTTTCTATACAATAGCCTCATGTGTTTTGCATGCAGAGTTGCCTTTCCTTGTTATCGCTTTCTCTCTCTCTCACTGACAAAAAGCGTGCCTTGAATATAAGACTAGCAATGCAAATTTTCTGTGCAACTTGTTGCCAATTCGCAAAATTAAGCTAGGGATTCACTTTATTTGAGTGGAGGAAATCCATACCGCAGAGTGAAAACTTTTTATATGCTTGCAAATGAGGAGAGGGAAAGTTGTCTCTGGGCTGGGGTCCCTTGGGAGCATAAAGCGTATGTTGAGCATGTTTTCCCAAACTCCATCTCTCACCACTTCTCATTTTACACGATTTCCATTTCACTCTTGTTTATCGGCATTAGCAGTTGGAACATGATTTGTATGGATTTCAGTTAATATTTTTTTTGCCGTGGTCTCCTGAGATGGAAAGCGATACAGGAAAGTACGTACACCTTCATTGTTATCGGGTTTTGGCATTTGCGTGAAGGGACACATCAAACTGATTGAGATTCGGTAAAGGGAGTCTCATTACTATCACCGCCACTGACTACACTCCAACTGATTGGATTGGTGGTAAAAAAAATAAATTGAGTGAGGAGCAGATGGTGGCTTAAGTGTCTAATCTCATTTCCATATTTGGTAATTAGCTGGGTGGAATCGCACTTCTAACTCTGCTTTTTAAAAAAATACACATTTTTTTGGGAGTTTGCACACAGCAGGGGCATCATGAAGAGTAGGGAAAAGAAAAATGTCAATCATTCCACAAGAGTCGGTCTCTTTCTTGCCTTTCCTGTTGCGAAAATCACTTTGCCCCAAAAAAGCAACAGGGAACTTTATGCATGACTTTAATTGGGACAGGGCGCAACATGACGTGAGAGACAGTACATGTCAATAATTGCATAGCCGTCAGTTTTCCCTGCGTCGACATGTTTTGTCTACTGCAACGTGAAATTAAAATAATTAAAGAAAGACAGATGATGTGATATTGGGCTGTCCATTGACTACATATTTTTACCTAGCACATGTCATTTAAGGTGTGAGATGTCGTTAGCAAGTAACGATGCATGCATATTGCATGGTAGTAGAAAACAGAAGTTGGAAAAAGGGCACGAAGGAATTTAGGTGATTGCAGTTTGGATGGAATTTCACACGCTAGTGGATGTGGGCGAGTATGCAAAAATGTGAAGTTTTTTGCGGTTGAGTAAGAACGGAAGAGCTTGCATCATTGGGCATATAAGAATCGTGCAGGAAGGAGCGAGGTTAGAGTGAGGTGTAAATCTTGTTTTTTTTCATCATTTTTGCTCCACCATTTAGGATGCAGAATGCATGTGAAAAAGTGAGTGAACTTGCCGAGATAAGTGGCAACATACAATACTTGCATGATAATTTTTCGCGTAATCCATTTTAGAGCATATGAGGCACAGCATCATATCTTTTCTTTCTGGAAATGGGATTGGGCGAATTTCTGCAACAGTGTAGTAGCGTGTGAGTGGTTTGGGTACGCTGGTGATGAGGTGATGGAGCTGTTGTTGGCATGTTTCGCTGCAAGAGCATGTAAGTTGGTTGCACATCTTGGAAACGAGCATAGATAAATGTGGGTGCATTTGGTTAGCAAATATTTTTTGTTGTCGTAGTGTTCTCCTTCTGTTAGCTAAATATGTTTACAGCGCACCAACCCTGCTCTCATATCTGCTGTATAAATGCATAAAAATAAAATTAGCTCAGGTTGCACTTTGTTCCCAACGCTAGCGCCTTCCAGTCTGTGGATATGCGCCGTATTGTTATCTCTAAATAATAATTAGAGCCAAGCTCCTAAACTCGACTTTCCCATGTCACGTTTTCCAATGATTTGCACCAGTGATGGGAATAGAGTCTCGAGGTGAGTTTTAGATCGACATCACAGCGGACATTCCACCGATTCCATTTATATGACTGGTTTGGCAATGACAATGAAAAAAATAAAAACACATCAACTGCTTTGTCGTAATCCATTTTAGCGTACATTTTCCTCGTTGCCTCTTTTATGGCTTTGGAAATGTTGGAGTGGCCCCTTGTACATAACTTTACATGAGTGTAGCAAATCGCTCTAATGGGTAAATGCATATGTGCTATATTAAAAACTAATTACGTTATGCAATGAATGGCAGTTGCGTTTTGATAGTAGACATGACTATTATATGTAGTAGAAAAAAAGGAGAATATTTTTTTGCACATTTTTTCCTTGTTTTTGTTTGTGCTGAATGAATGCGTCGGGTTGTTGGCTGTGAGGGAGATCTGTACAGAGAGTGCTGTAGTTATGACGATGCCGTCAAGTGATTTCGGAGTGATCTGCGCGGAATGGAATGCAAATAAAGAGATAAATGGAAAGTAGTGAGGGGATATAGTGAAAGATATGATTACTTTTAGAGAAGATATAGCATATGCGCAGCAAGCAAGTGTGAGGGGAAAAGTGGGGCATCCAATTAGGCAGCCCCTCACACAAAGATCACATATTAGGAATCCTTTTTGCATGGAGTGGGAACAAAACACGGGTGACGCTATAGTTGGTGATGGTAGGTACTGGTTGTAAAATGGTTTTACCTCCAAAAAAAGGTGCCTCGTGCACGAGTCAGGGACGTTTCTCGACACGTTTCGAGGTTAACTCCATCAAAGCACGAAAACGTATTGGAGTACACAGAAAACAGCTGTTTGTAGCAAAGCGCTACTGATTGGATTGCATGTGCTCGCTTGCTTTTTTGCACTCCATAGCTGCTTTGGAAAGTACCTACCTGCTCCAACTGAACTTGTGTTCTTCCAACTACCTAACTGCACACGAAAACATCAACAAACGCTGCTGCTGCTGTAACCATTTCTGTTCATTTTGCACATACCATTCATTCCAGGAGCGTCGATGCACTGTTTTGGTTGGTCACTGTCGCTGTTCTTTTGTGGGGCGCGCTGTGTTGCTCCTACTAAAAAGAAGCAGGTTATTTTTTTCGTACACTTCCGCATTCGTCCTCTCTCGCTTCTCTGATGTGGCTAGTAGCTGTGATCGTCCTCTTGTCTGTTTCACGCTTTTCTTTTCTCCTTCCTCTTTCGCTAAAACGGTTATGTGATGTTACCTTGGGCAGAGGCTCTTCCATCCGCGAGGTGACACGGGAAGTGGAGTGCTTAAGCCGGGTTTGTTTTCGCTGAAATTTATTGAGGACAAAAAGTTTTTTTTACGCCACGCGCTTGTTCGATCCCTCAGATCGCGGATCAGAATAATCCATTAGACACGTCATTTCCATTTCCATAATATTTTTTTGCGGGGAGGTGGAATGGTTGAAAAGGAGGAAGTAAAAGTAGTCGGGTCTTATTTCCCTTCCCTGAAACCGAAATAAAGCACAAGGTCTTCATCATCAAACTAATAAGTTTGAAAATGGGCTGATAAAATTGCACATATCTATTTTCTTCCGTTTTTCGGAATATAGAATTTCACATGCTTTTCATCTGGAACACGAAAGTTTAATTTATTTGGAGACATGCAGTTTTATAGGGGTTGGAGCGACCTTGCCTTGCGAAGAGTTCCAATCCATGTAACAGTAGTAAACGATTAGGGAAATATTTTTTTTTGGAAAATGGAATTATGGGAAAATGGGTAAATGCAATAATACGACGTTTAAAGGAATAAAAAAATTTGCGGCTGAAAAACAGAAATTGGCTTTAAAATATTCTAATTGCAGATATGGGAAAAATAAATGAGTTTTTATTGGACACACGTGGCGGCTATCTTTGGCACAAATATGTTTGTAGATACAACGCATGCATAGAAACTTCTACACAAATTTTTCAAGAAGTAAACATGTGCGTTTTTGGAGTTACAGGACTAAGTTTTATTGCAGCCATTGCACAAAAATATAGCCCAACTAAGTGACTGACCTTATCCATGGCCAACAACAAATCATAAAAAAGATGTTTATTGATGGTCATTTTTTGCTGTATTCGGAGTTGCATTTTAAAAGTCTTGTCCCAATTACAGAACTATTTTGGCAGAAAACATGAGTAAAAAGTCCATATCTGATGAATGTAGGGACTATGTAAGAATGCTTTTGCTTGTCATACAGCTTTACAGTCTATCCCTATTGTTTTGAAAGGTGCATACTATTTCATGGAATTGTGCTGTGAGTTAATCAGTTTGCTTTTTTGCTTATCGGGTGTGATAAAGAGTGGGAGATGAATGCTTGTTAAAAGTAAGTGGGATAATACACTCCCTAATGAGATTTTGCAGTACAAGTGGGACTTGCCATGAGTAGATTTTATTTAGAAAGGACGCATTATTATAAGTTATAGTGATTGAAAAATATTTATAATATGTGATGGTAATGTAACGAGGGGTTTCAGATCAAAGCGATTGTTATTTACCTAAAAGTCGGATTGGGCAGTACCTAGATACTCCCTTTCCAAAAATGCAGCAAACGTTCCGAAAAAAAGGAACTGGAAATAACTGAAATCACTGAAATCGAAGCCCTCGTTAGATTCCAATGAAGAATACTGTTTTGCTACTAAATTGGAAACTAATTTTTTTGCAGGACTGATAATGGGCTAAAAAAATTCGAATGGGGGTTGAAGCCCCCGGATGCTTCATGATGATTACCAAGATCATGGAATTGTGTGGGTTCGCCCAACACATTCCCTATGCCTTGAGTAAGTACCCTTTGCGGGTTGAAATGTATGCAGCTTTGACAGTAATGTCTGGGTGAAAAATATTACCAATGTATTCATGGATTTTGTATAATGATTATATGTGAAGAAATGGGTGAGTATTGCGTAATTAAAGACTCAAACAAAAAATGAAATGATATTTGCAGTCGGATATGGTGCGGAAAGGTGGCCGCGTCTCAAGCAAAAGATCTCCTGCAGTTGTTCCTCCCCTACAAAATGCAGTGGGGCCAGGGCCACCTGCAATTACCTACGGAGGGGGAACGATCCCGGGTGGAGTTAACCATAATCATCATCATCATCACCCATACAGTAACGGGATATTGGAGGGAAGTGGGCATGGAGCTGTCACAAAGAACGCATCGATTGTCGCAGTGGTGCCAGCGGACGATGACTGCTGCCTTCAGTGTGGAGTGCAGTACAACACGACCAACTTCAGGAAGGTGACAGAGTCCTGCGGCCACTCGAAATGCAGGAGATGCATAATAATGTCCGAAGAGGGGTGTACACAGTGCTCAGAAGATGCTATGGCGGAGGTGGAACAACCACCACAGCACAACCACCGCGTTATGAATACAAGAAGAACAGCGGCTAATGCTAGGCTGCAGTCTGCAACAAATTCCAGGGGGAACTCTCTAAATTCCGTGAGACCGACGTCGTCATCACCTGGATCCACCTCCAATGACACGACTGGACGACAGAGCTCCTCTGTGTACTCAGATTCTGCAGATTCAGACTCTTGTCTCAGATTCCCCACATCGGTAATGGGGACTGGAGGAGGAGTTGTTGAAGTTAATGACAACTATGCAGCAACGATTGACTTCGATACCATGGCTGAGCTGACTTCCCCTACTCTGGTGAGCACCAGTGGATTCGTTGGTTTGTCACAGTTCCCCGCAGCAACAGACACTAAAAGCTACACCTCAATTGTTAGCGAGGAAAATGAATTCAGCAAGGGTCTAATAGAATCTCCGCTCGCTAAACGAACAGTCAAGAAAAAACAATAAAAATCAGGGAAGTAATGCCACCCTAGTTAGCCCTGTGCTAGCGACAAGCGTTCAGGGTGGTCTGATAACAAGAGCGCAGATGAAGGAAATTTCTACTCCCCAATCATCATCCACTTCATCCATCGATCAGTCTCCTTTGAATGCTGCTGGGATTGGAAGTAACGCAAAGCGGCAAAGCCGGGATTCACCGGACGTCGAGGCAGAAATTGCTGACAAAATTGCCAGTGGAGGTGGCTCCCCAGATATAACACAGGGCGTTCCTAGAGATCCACCTAGAAGCTCAAGGCTAGCCAACAAAGCTTCATTTGCTGAGTCAAACTCTTCGAACTCCCGACTTGGAGCACTTTTGCGAAGTCAGAGCACCCGCTCTACCAACAGCATCATAAACAACATCACTGATCGTGAAAAAAGCGATTCGGCAATCTCGGGCTCTCGGCTAACTGCTGCACTCCTCAGAAAGGACACAGATCAGAAGAAGGTAGATGAGACCGCGGCATCTCCACATTCCACATCTAGCTCAACATCGGAGAAAAAAGTCAGTTTTGCGTACAAGGAAGAGTCGGTTAACAAGGCAGGGAAAGCAAACTCTGAGGTAAAGAACGAAAACCAGCAACCTTCACCAGCAGAAGTAGAAGACTCTTGCCCATCTCCTGATGACGAGCAAAATCAGAGTAAGGATGACGAGGATTCGCTAGATGGGAAGGGGGACGACGATGAGGAGCCACCGCCCAAGAAGAAAAAGAAGCGAAGTCCGGTGGTCATCCACGACCATATTACAATTGTCAGTGGCGATCCCCCAATGTATCAATGTAACCTTTGTAACAAGAAGTTCAAGACAAAGGCTCACATCAAGTATCATGAATTTTGCCAGAAGGGCGATAAGCCGTTTAAATGCGAAATTTGCGGACAAGGTTTCATCGCAAAGAGTCACTATGAGTATCATCTTAGAACACACACAGGGGAAAGGCCGTATGTCTGTCCTAAATGTGGCAAAGGGTTTAATCAGCGAGGCAAGGTCACTCGACACATGAGGTCACATACAGGGGAGAAGCCCTTTGTGTGTCAGGAGTGCAACAGGGGATTTGCGAATGCTCAAGCGCTCCGATGTCACACTTTAATTCACACAGGGGAACGACCCTTTGCTTGCACATACTGCAACAAAAGGTTTACTGGGATGACTAATCTCAAGAAGCACGTTATCACTCACACAGGTAAGCATAGGACTGGGGTGATATGAGATGGGAGAGAACACATTCAGATACTGTACTAACCAGGTTGTAACAATAATTTTCTCAGGTGAGCGGCCATTTTCCTGTCAGCATTGCGGGAAAAGCTTTGGTCTCAAGTGGACCCTTGACCTTCATCTAAGAACTCATTCCAGTGAAAGGCCGTATGCTTGCGACCAGTGTACTAGGGCGTTCTCGAACAGCAAGGATTTGCGTCGTCATCTTGTCATCCATTCGGGTAAATGTTTGGGAGAGAGCAGGAAAGTAGAAAGTGGTCACGAGAGTTGCTTCATGAAATATAATCATTTATACCATTTTTACAGGTGAACGTCCCTTCAAATGTTGGATTTGTGGGACGTCCTTCCGTAGGAAGGACAACTTGGACAGACACATTAAAAACACTCACAATCAGTCGAAGGAAGTCTCGAAACGCCTAGCAAATGAGGCAGCTCAGGAGTATCTCAAAAACACTATGAAAACTCAAACTCTTGGCAACATCCCCGTCTCCAAAGTTAACTCCATTGTCATGTAGGTTCCACGAAAAAAAACTACCTTCCCAGCATACACTCAATATACCTAAAACTCATTGACTTGAGAAATTTTGCAGAAGAGAGACGGAATGATATCGATAGTATAATAATTTGCATGCAACGCCTCACAGTTATAAAAGTCCACTTTTTCACTAATGCAATAATCTCTTAACAGAGGCCATGCTGGCAATCCATTCTGCCACTGGAAAAAGCTTCAAACAAGATCCTCCCTTCTCGCTCTGGCTGCAAATGAAGGTGGAGCAGGGAGTGTTATCGGGATGACAGCGGCAACAGCTACAGCCTCGACTACAGTACTTGATTACAGCAGGGCATCTGTCATTACTACCGCGTCTAGTTCATCTCATTTCCCCCTGAATTTGCATAAGCTGTCATGTTACTAAACAGTCATTGCAAAAGCATTGTACCATTCCCACTTGCAAAATGAAAATCACACATCATATTTAACGAGAGCATGGCTCCTTAATTGCCATTTTGTCATCGGGCTCTCGTGCATTTACACATAGGTTCAAAAATGATGCTCATATCCAAAAACCAAGATTTACACCAGAAACTATTAACTACACAGAAAGAAAATGTTAAAGTTTCTCTAGATAATAACTACTGTCAACTCCGACACAATCATTTAAAAAAAAATAGTATACCAACAGGACAATCTTGAAAGTCCATTCATTTACATAATGATGTCAAAAAAACGGAGAAAAAGTATTTTACATTTTACTAAGCAGTGAAGAGAAAACTATATATCCAGAAAAGCACTCAATCAAGTAATCAATACTCTGAATGACTTTTTGTTTTATCCTCTAGTTAAGTATGAGGGAAAGATGAAAAAGAAAATTAAATTGTTTATTTTATTTTTCGTTTATGTACACTCATAAAATATATAGATGTGAAAAAAAACTAAAAAAAATATTGCTGTCAATATATAAACGACTATATTATATATTAGTATGAACTAGTATTCCTTCTGTTGCATTACCTGTTATAGAAAGGGAGAATATTTTTAGTTCAGTTAAGTATGAGGGAAAGATGAAAAAGAAAATTAAATTGTTTATTTTATTTTTCGTTTATGTACACTCATAAAATATATAGATGTGAAAAAAAACTAAAAAAAAATATTGCTGTCAATATATAAACGACTATATTATATATTAGTATGAACTAGTATTCCTTCTGTTGCATTACCTGTTATAGAAAGGGAGAATATTTTTAGTTCCTAGTTGTAGCAATCTCATGTACCGATTTTTTTTTAAAGGAATCATTATGTTGCTGCGAAAAGTGACAGAGAGCTTTATATGTCTACCAGCTATAAAATTTTGAAAAAAATAAGCTTTACATGGAAACTTCATAACCGTAGATTAATATAGGTGTATAGAGTAGTGAGTTAGAAAGTGAAATCGTTTTTTCAGTAATTTTGATTTATCAAAGTTTTTGATAGATAGATTGAGGAAATAGATTCTATTTCAATAGAGTATATCTACATACTCTGCTTTAATTGTTGTGATTTTGTACAAAAATACAAATATAAAAATTTATTTTAGAGTAGTAAATTTCAAAGCAAAAACTATTTTCAGTAGTTGATTGGTAATCTTGCTAGAGGAGGATGGAGAGAAGGAATGTAAAGCGAAAAGTGAGTGTGGAAGTGTCGTCACCACGTCATATACAGGAAGTAAACACATCCAGTGGGTGAGTTTCGAAGCTTGGGCTGTGAACAATGGACTGTTGTATAACATTCTTTAGTTTAAATATGAATGAAAAACATTTTAAAAAGTATTTGTTGTTGACTATGTTGTATAATGAAAATAATTTACTTGAAACTATATTATGGCAGTTAATTAAATTGATCTTGCTGGAACATAAAATTTAAAATGAGCATTCAAGTAGGGTCCCAAAGGCTAAGCGTTACATTTGATGCACATAAATGGCACATCTCATTGAAGCACCTTTAAGTTTTCTTAAATTAGTCTGTTTGTGATAAACATTTCATCTTGCCATCATCATCTCCAGCAAGTTAGTTGTTAAAAACGACACGTACCTAAAATTGGTGACGTACCTATTTATACTACTACATATAGGCATATGTACCTACCTAGTGGTGGATGAATAGGTTTAAATGGGAGACATGTACTTAGGCACATAGTGCGCATGCACATTATGATGAAAATTGGGGACGTACCTATTTATACTACTACATATAGGCATATGTACCTACCTAGTGGTGGATGAATAGGTTTAAATGGGAGACATGTACTTAGGCACATAGTGCGCATGCACATTATGATGGTCAATTAGGTATTGCAAATCACGTCGTTGTCGAAGCTATATCGTGTCATGATTCGATATCTTCCGTCTCTGTTCTGCAAATTTGATGCTTGTAAATTACCCAGCGTTCGGTTATATGTACTGATGGAAAATATTTGTTATTTTACCTGTAGATCCAACATAATACAGAGAAAGGATTTAATGCCTGCTGGTGGAATAGTGCCTGTCTACAAATCAAAGGTTGCTAGCGGAGAGGAAGCAGGAAGTAGTAGTAGTAGTAGTAGTGGAGGTAGTGCTAGCACCTCCTCACGCCAGCACCATCAGCCTAAGCCAAACGCATCAAAAGTTTCGAAAGCCGCATCGGAAAAGGTATCTACCCCAAAACCGCCACCAAGTGTTCAGCAGCAAGGAAAAAAGTCGTCTCCTTCCGCAACCCGTCAACGCAAAGTGATAATTACAGCGCCGATATCTCCTCCAACTACCCGTGCCCTCAAATCGAAACAAGCTGAAATTTCCCCTTCTCAAAGCAAATCCGTGCCCTTGTCCAAAGGGAAGAGCTCCAAAGGGGCAAATAAGACTGTTTCCTCACCTTCGCAACCTTCTCGACCTCCACCCACAGAATCAATTACTAAGGTTAAACTAGAGCTGGTTGTTGTTCCTCCTCCAGTCAAGGAAGATGAAGGTGGGACCAAATCTAGGAAGAAAAGTAAAAAGAAGAAGAAGAGGAGCAAGAACAAAAGTAGCCATAAACAGGAAAAGAAAACAGGGAAAAGGGAAGAACGTAAAGAGGGAAAACAAGGTAGAGTACGTTCTCCTCCGTCGCCTTCTATTCCAGTGGAAACCCCAAAAAAGTCTGCTAGAAGGAGTAAGATAGAAAGTCAGGAGCCCGAAGTAGCCCCTGTGTCGCAGCTGCAGTCATTCGAAAATTTCTGTGATGATGAGACCGAGAAACGTCCAACACTTACACTTGTAACTATAGCGTCACCAAAGCACGAAGTGAAAGAAGTCACAGAAGAAAGAATACCCTCCCCACCACTGCAGAATGACAGTGAGCAGAACACAAATGGAGAAAAAGACTGTAAACCCGATGAAGATATGGAAGTAGAGGAGGTTGAAAAATGTCCTGGCGAAATCCAAAGTTCAGGTCAAGTTGAGTGCATCCTGCCCCACGACATTGAGGAGGAAGATGAAGAGATGCTGATGACAACAAATAGTTCTAATGACGGCCAACCTTCTCCTGCTGAGGTAATACTTGCTTCCGTATTAGAAACCGACTCCAACGTTGACCACAACGATATTGCTCAAATGTCGGAGGACCAGAAGGAAGGAGAACCTGATACAGAGGAGAATAAAATGGAGTCTGGCCAACTTAACGTAAGTAACGGAACTTAATTTCTGCCTAACTGGCTATGGCTATGGAAATTTTATATAGGGGACAACATTAAGAATGAAAATTTTTGATAATTTAGACAAAAGGCAGAATTTCCTTTGACATGGCTGCATGAAAAAATAAACACGACTTTATTCCATAACAAAACATTTTTCATTTTTATTAGGTTTTGATCACTAAAGTTGGTACAATATTTTTGCTGCCATTTTTTGCTAGCAACGTATTTACTGGATAAATCAAAGATTAGCATAATACTAGCAGTACTATTCTAAGATTTTAAACTTTACGGAACTTAGAGATACAATAGTCGTTTCTGTTAATAAATTCATTATCTCGTCCAGTTCATCTGTTAGATCCTGATAAGCATTTAGAATACATCAATGACTCAGCCATGCTTGAGTCATAGTTGCTTGCAAACAAGTTTTTACATGTCGAAGCATGGAGAATGAACGGTCAGCAGATGCCGTAGACGATGATATAATGATAAGCTGAACTAGACTGTTTACGTTGGAAAGCATTAATCACGACTTTTCAGTCAAATTCCTGAATGCTTAAAGGTATCCTTCTAAGTTCCTCGCATCTTCGGCTATTTTTTGAAACATGGTAACTTGCTGCTTTAATCAACTTATCATGTTTCAAAAAATTGAATTGCCATTGGCAATACGAATTGCCTTAAAAGTTTATGATTAAGTTTAAGTATTGTAATTTTTTGCGGGGCTTGTCCCCCCTTCCTACCAATGGCGCTGTCTACTACAACGTCAACTACGAATACGATTTTTAAAAAATTCATTGCTTCCCTGCAGGCTGTAATAGAATTACCACCTGTCACGGCAGAACCCCCTGATCATCTCTTTGATGACGACGAAAAAGACAACAGTGAAGTAGATATTGAGTCTATTGGGGAGAAAAGTCAACACTTGGAAAACATTGACACCGTCCATTTAATAAATAATGAAATAATTGAACACTCTGAAGAGGAGGCAGAAGTGACTCATGCTACTGTAGTTGGCAATCTTCCAGTTTCAAGATCTCCTAATCACACAACGGAACAAATGCAAGTTAATAAACAAGTAGACACGAACTTAGAACCATTAGTTGCCAATAATGAAAGGAAATCCCATGAAAATATAACTTGCATGGAAATTAGCGATGATATAAGAGCCGCCGAACTCAAAAACTTGCCTTTAACGTCCCCTTCAGAACATTTGGAAAGCGTAGAAAATGCTAATGGACAGGATGGTTTGAAGGTAACAAGCGTTAGTATGACGGATGATGATCAGATGGAAGATGAGAAAGTGTCCGAAAAGAATGTGAAAATGGAGGGATCCGAAAAAATGCCAACTCCCAATGATCAATTAGATAATAGCGCGTCTGTTCAGCATTTATGTACCTATGAGGAGAAGAAAGGAAGTGATTTAGAAAGCAGCAAAGGGTGTTCTGTGGATGAATTGAACGATTTCACCAAAAATGAGTTGGTCTCAGTAACATTGCCCAAGCATTGTGACGACGATACTCCAGTGACAGAAACAACATTGCCTTCTAAGGACAAAGCGAAAGATAGTGAGGTAAATCATATTTCAGAGCAAGCGGACGTGACACTAGTAGAAGTCGCTGATAAGGACTGTATAGAACTGCCGGAAACCAGCAATACTTTGATACCTGCTTCCCACTCACCTACTGAACAAGCCGCAGTAGATGATGAAGGTGGAGTCGATGAGGATGATTATGTAGACAGAACTAGTATAGATCAAGATGAACAGCAAATTAGCGAAGACGATGAGCAAGAAGAGGGTGAGATTGTGGAGGAGCACGAAGGAGAGTGCAAGGAGAAAGACAATGAAAAACCACCGGTTTCCAATGTTCCGGCCTGTACCAGTTTTAATCACACTGCAACGCCTACACAGTGGACGTTAAGTTGGTTTCAGAACACCATGATGGCCAAACAAGCCAATAGACTTGCTCTGCTGAGTGAGGAACAGAAAGGCAACAGCTCTCAATTGAACGAGAAAGATGAACGGAGTGAGCAGATAGATGTTGACAAGCAATCTAGTGAAGCCGCTGGGTCACCTCCAGGTCCAGTTATAGTTTCTGTTTGTTCAGGAAATGAGAGGAGAGCCGGTGATCTAGGTGAATTTGAAATCCTTTGCTTTCTTGAGCCTAGTGTAGCTACAAAGCCAGACGATTTAGAAAGTATATCCTCAGAAAGTTTAGCAGCATCGGAAATAAACGAAAGGGAGGCAATGGATGTTGATGAGGAAATTAGCGAGCCTCCCTGTCAGCAAGAGAAGGTTTCTGAACCAAGGGAGGAAACAAAAGCTGAGGAAACGGAGAATGGTGCGGTGGAAAAAAAGAGCTCCATTTACACAGGAGCGTTGGAGGAGTCTCAGATAACCCCATGCCCTGTTACCGATATGGCACCCGATGAAAATATTGCTAATAAAACTACACTCATAAACGAGGAAGAAACAGAACACAATGAAAATCGTAGTAATTCTAGCAAGCCTGAAGAAGAGAAAAAAGAGACTGCTGACAGCGAAGTCCAAACGGTAAAAATCGCATTGTTTAATTGTTGCAAATTAAAAATTACTGTCCTGCTAAACCTCAATTGGTGACGATTTTGCTTTTATTTGCGGTGCTTTGCTAGTAGTTTAGAATAATTCTAAGAAATGTAATCATACATGTTTCACGTACCTAGATAAATGTAGGTATCACGGCTATTTGCGGATGCCATGTACATGTACCTAACCCTAGCTAGGTTTAGCCTATTTGCTGTAAAGTTACTATGAGTCTAAGTAAGGTGTTATTTGCGCTAACGATAAGGAGGTAAGACATTTCATTGGATGTAGACCTCATCATGCAAATTTCTATCAACTAAATTTACACAGGGAAAAGATCCAAAGCTACTAACGAATGCAAAGTTCTCATTGTCTATTTCCTATCAGTCTAGCATACAAACATTAAAATAATTTTTAAAAAATTGTAGCCGTGGGTGTTTAAAATTCAGATCGCAGACTGATAAGGAACGGATAATGAGATATTTACATTCGTCAGTAGCTTTGGTACCTTTCACTGTGTATATTTAGGCAATTTAAATTTGCATGATGAGAGCAGCAGCCAATGAAATGTCTTCCTTATCTCCAGATCACGCAAGTAACACTTAAATTAGCCTCACAGTTTAGTCGCTTCGTAATTTCATGCAAGTCGAAAGATGGCATTTCTATTCCAGAAAAATTATTGCTAATGTTGTGTTCTTTATGATTCTTTTTAATAGCCGAAGTTGGAAAAACTAAGGCAAATCAACGAGCCAGCTTTTTCTGCAATTAAGGAGGCAGGATTGGTAGCTACACCTTCCGATAATCCAGTATCTCTGCGGGATGATATTATGGACGAGTGCCTGGGGACTTTACCACTTCGACCTTCTCTGAATAGAAAAGTTAATTTATCACGTAAAACTAAAACTACTGCGAAGAAAAAGATTACCTTAAAATTTCGGACTACAACTACTCTGGAAACTGAGACTGAGGAACCCCCAAAAGTTAAAACTTTTCTGAAGACAGATAGGCCCTCGTCGCCAAGAACTGTTCAGGAGGATGAAGAGTTTCTTCCCGTTGGAACGTCTCTGGAGAGCAATATCTTCTTGCCTATTATGCCTCTGCCAGTTGGAAATTCCATGGAGAGCGAGATATCTCCCCCAGTTGGAACTAACGAGGAGATTTCGATACCTTCGCCAGTTAGGATCACTCTGGAGGAAGATGTGTATCGTCTAAATGAAACTAATCCCGTGGAATGCGACATGTCTCCACCAGTTACAACTACGGAGGAGAGCATGACGTCTTCGCCTATTAGAACTTCCCTGGAAGACAATGGGTCACCGCCAAATGGAAGTCAGGAGGACGAGAAGGGGTCCCCGCAAGCTAAAACTAATCATGAGAACATAGTGCCTTCGCCAATGGAAACTACCGAGGATGACGAGCTGCCGAATGAAACAAGTGTCGAGGATGAGAAATCTTTGCTGAAAAAAACTAGTGAAGAGGGTGACAAATTTGAGCTAATTGAAACTAGCGAGGAGGGTGCGATGCCTTTGCCGAATGAAATAAGCGAGGAAGGTGAGATGCCTTTGCCAAATGAAATAAGCGAGGAAGATGAGATGTTTTTGCCGAATGAAACAAGTGAGGAGGGTGAGATATCTTTGCCGAATGAAAAAAGTGAGGAGGGTGAGATGTCGTTGCCGAATGAAACAAGTGAGGAGGGTGAGATGTCTTTGCCGAATGAAACAAGTGAGGAGGGTGAGATGCCTTTGCCGAATGAAATAAGCGAGGAAGGTGACATGCCTTTGCCGAATGAAACAAGTGAGGAGGAGGAAAAGTCTTTGTCGAATGAAACAAGCGAGGGAGGTGAGATGTCTTTGCCGAATGAAACAAGTGAGGAAGATGACAAATCTACGATAATTGAAGCTAATGAGGAAGGCGAGAAACCTCCGCTAATTGATGCTAGTGAGGAGGGCGAGAAATCTACGTTGATAAAAGCTTGTAAGGAGGGCGAGATGGCAATGCTCACTAAAACTTCTCAGGCGGGCAAAGTGACTGTGCTAAATGAAATTACAGATGAGGGGGAGGTGAATGTGGTAAATGAAACAAAGGAGGAGGAGGCGGCGCCTTATGAATCTGTTGGAGCGAGCGAGATGTCTGGGGTAGATGAAACTAATCATGAAAGCAAGGTCTTTACGTTGATGGAAACTGATCTGGAGAACGACTTGTCTTCACCAATTATCGCTGCTAAGGAGGACCAGTTGTCTCCACCAATTGGAATTGCTGAGGATTGTGAGGTGTCTCCCCCAATTAGAATTGCTGAGGATTGTGAGGTGTCTCCACCAATTAGAATTGCTGAGGATTGTGAGGTGTCTCCCCCAATTAGAATTACTGAGAATTGATGAGGTGTCTCCACCAATTGGAATTGCTGAGGATTGTGAGGTGTCTCCACCAATTGGAATTGCTGAGGATTGTGAGGTGTCTCCCCCAATTAGAATTGCTGAGGATTGTGAGGTGTCTCTACCAATTAGAATTGCTGAGAATTGTGAGGAGTCTCCGCCAATTAGAATTGCTGAGGATTGTAAGGTATCTCCCCCAATTAGAATTACTGAGAATTGTGAGGTGTCTCCACCAATTGGAATTGCTGAGGATTGTGAGGTGTCTCCACCAATCAGAATTGCTGAGGATTGTGAAATGTCTCCACCAATTAGAATTGCAGAGATCGACGAGTTGTCTCCGTCAGCTAGAAATATTCAGGAGGGCAGGGTATCTGCGGAAGCTAATAATGAGGACGAGGTACCTCTAACAATTGGAGCTCCTGTGGATAGCAAACACTATCTGTCAGTTAGAAGTGCTCACAAGGGCAATGTATTCTCACCATTAGAATCTACTGAGGAATCTTCATTGATTGAAACTGCTCATGAGAGCAAAGTATCTTCGTCAATTGGAGCCACGGCGGAGGCCGAGTTCTCTCCAAGGATTGGAGCTACCAATGTAAGCCAGGTGTTTCCGACAGTTAGTACTACTATGGCGAGCAACGTTCGACCTAGGGAGCCTCATTTGATGCTGGTCCGTCATAGTCCCACGCGGACGTTTGATGATGCCCCTAGTGGTAAAATGAATCCAGAACAAATGCTGAAGGAGAAGACTATAGAAACTAAGGACATGAAACCTCCAGAGGTGGACGAAGAGGAAGATGATGATGAGGACAGGCTTTATGTAGATGAATCATATGTGCCTTCTGATGTCGCCTCAATCAGGTCAGAAGAGCCAAATGACCTTGAGGATGACCATGTAGTTGTAGTAAACGTGGAAAAGGAAAGAAACCTGTCAACGATATGCAACGAGATGGCCGTAACAACAGTAGCTGCAAACGTAAGTTTTCATTGATATTTTATATTTTGTAAAACTTGTGTTTGCCAAAAGATTTCTAATAAAACGACTATGTTTAATAGATTATCTCAGGAGAGGTGGGAGATACGCCAATAGACAGGGAAATTGAAGAGGGTGGCCGTTTGAGTGTGAATGATAAGTCAGATGATATGGGTTCAGAAGTCAATGGAGAAGAAGGAAGTGGAATGACTTCGTGTTCCAGTTCAGTAACTGAAACGGAGGATGAAGATATGCAGGTAGAAAGTCCCATTGCAAATGTCCAGGAATCCGAGTCAGGTCATTCTGGAATAGGCGAGTCATTGGAGAAGCAAGGTGATCTAGGAGATGTGGCAGAAAACCACCCCCTAACGCTTGAAGTTGATGCAGAAAATGCTCTGGACATCAAGAAAAACGAAAAGACTGATGTAAGAGATCCAGAATCTCAAAGCGAAGTAAACTTAGTGGTTCCAGTTTTGGACGTGGTATGTTTATTTGGTTCATCAAATGATAAATTACCTTATGATAAATTGAAATCATTAAAAACGGTCTATTCACCTTTAAGCTTTAGCTTAGAAATGCAATATTATTTTTTTTACAAAAGGCTCGTATTTAAAAACGATAGCGATGGAGCATTTTAAATGAGCGAAAAACGACTCATTTAAAAATGCAAAATTGATTTGATTTTGTCTCAGGGTAGGGTACCATCGTAAACCTCCGAAGAAAATGAAACATTAAGCGTTTTTACAGATAACGATAAAATTAATGACGGAAGTCATTAAAATCGGTTTTCTTGAAAATTAAAATTTTAATTAAAACAAGTCTTTAATAATGTACCCGAAAACTTCCAAACATAAACGCGCCGATGAACAATACAAGTTTTGAAACTGAAACTCGCAAATCGCAGATACTTGCTTTATGTGAGTGCGCTTGTTGTAAATACACATACTGGCATGACAGGTCAGGGTTAAGAAATGGTGGACAAAAAATAACAAATAGGGAGAGGGTCTTTGCTATTAGGAACCGAAAAAGCTAACAAAATCGACATTGTAACTAAAACTGAACCCTAGCACTAACCTCAACAACTGTTACTGATGTCATTTTGACAGTAACCTAAGTTAACCTAACCACTTTAAGCAAACTCATCTTCAAAATTTATACTTTGCGATTTGTATTGCCCACCACTTCTTTACCCGCACCGCACCGGCGTGACGCGGCAGCTCCTTCCATGCTTCGCTACGTGTTAGCTGTGTGCGGGGTGAAATAAGATTTTGAATGGGATCTAAACACGGTGTTTCATATCATCTGTTATCCTAAAATTGCACACACAGAGCAGAAGCGAATTGGAAAGGAAAATTTTTTTCGCAATGTTACAGTGCATCCGTACCCACCACCCTCTTTCATAATAGTAGGTTATGTTAGTGCAGCACCACTCCGCTTTGGAATTTTCTAAGTGAGCAGCCCCAAGAATAAAAAAATATATATTTTTGTTTTTCAGACTTCAAAGCAAAGGCGAAGTTTGCATCTCAGTGACCTCACCAAGAACACCATCACCAATACCTCCACCGGCTCCTGTTGTCGCAGTACCTGTTGATTTGGATGAGAATAGTAGACCGGAGGCAACTCTTCCTCCGGAAATTTCGGACTTTGTGCTTTCACTCTTAGAGAATAAATCTGGGGAGAGTATTAGAAAATTGGATGACTTGGAATCAATTTCATCCGAGAGCTTAGCCTCCCCTCAGTCAGATGTGGAGAACTCAATAAAAATGTGCATTCAAACCTTAGAAGATGATATAGATCAAGATACCCCTACCACAAACACTCCTATTCAAAACCACGAAAATCGCCTAAGTCTACCGCTACTGACTGTTCCTTCAGCTGTTACCTCAACACTGCTTCTTGTACCACCAACACCTGCACCTTTGGTGACTTTTGCACCCAGCGTACCTCCCCCAGTCTACAAAGAAAAGCAAACCAGAACCGAGTTTTCGATGGAATCTCCTAAAGAAAGATCTGAGATGGTGAATTCGGGGCTTCCTACGTCTACTCCAGTACAATCTTTACTGCCACAACTATCACAGTTTACTCAGTCTCAAATTTCCCCACTACTGAGTGCGGTTCCTCAATCAACACAGATTAGTGCTGGGGTAGTGTCTCCAGTCACACCCTTGATACGGAAGTCACCTACTATTCCATCTCCAACACCCAGTTGTGACCAGCAAGCTCCACCATATGCCAGCCAAACTCCGGCAACTACCTCTGCAGTTTCAGTACCTGATTACACGTCTCCAACTATGGTGCCTCTTGAGAAAATTCCACCCCTCGAAGAAGAAAGCGTGACTACTTCCTCGCCAAAGATCTCCATGGCTAGCACTAGCGTTTACACAGTGACAACTCCACTACGCACCAGTGCTAGTCCTGCAAATAATTTAGCCCAAATGTCTTCTGTGATGCAAAACGTGAAGTATCCTAAAGCTTCCAGTCCAGTAGTTGTAGCTAGCACGAATAATAGTTCCTCTTCAACTGTGATGACGCAAGCGCCGGCTGTAAAGCCCTTGCCAATAGCTTCTCCTACTGGAACTAACGGAATTGTCCAGGTTGTTCCACCTATATCAGTAGCGGATGTAAAAGCTAACAATAAGAGAAGCCGCGAAGAGCAACACCAAGCGTATCCTAACCGTGTTCAGTTCCTTCTTCCTCAACAACCACAACAACAGTCTTTAAAAATGGAGACGAAGGAGGAGGACACAGCGTCTGTACGACTTCAGCAGGTTGTTCCGACTGGCGCGTATGATCCTAATCTTATATACTTTGTTCAACGCAATGGTCAGCAGGAGCTGGAAGGAAACTATCAAGTGGTCTACGCTGCTGCTGCTGCCACAGCAGAACGGGAAGAAGGGGTTGCAGATGGTCCACCAAACAAAGTCAGACTTCTTTATGCTGAAGCACTTGGAGTGGGGAACAGCTCACAAGAAGGCAATGAGCTACAGTTTTATTATGCGGCAGCCACTCCTGACCAGCAAATCCAAAACAACAATTCATCTCATTGCCATGTCCAACTCATGGAACCATGCAGAGTGACGTACTCAAGAGAGACAAATAATGCAACTAGTGAGACTCTCCACTATCAAGTATCAGATTCATTGCAAGCGTCCCATCAACAACCATCAATGACTCCAGAATTACCTTTGGATGTGCAGGGTCACCAGCAACAACAAGTGCTTAACCTCAGTAGTAATACACCTTTTTACTACTATAGTACTCATACCAATGTTAACGAACGCCAAAATGCACATAATTACCAAATGCAGCAAACGGCTCAGCAACCAGCAGCCAGTTACGATCAGGACTCGTATATGAGAAATTCAAGAGACCTGTTGGCAAATAACTATAACATTGGCAACGCAGTAGAATCACCACCGCATCATCAAGCCAATCAACATAATTCTACTTCCTATGAGCAAAACAGAGAAGCTCAGGCCTATTCTGGCAGGAGACTGGAACTGCCTATTCAAATGTCTCGAAATAACAGTATCGCTTATGCACATGTTCAATCAAATGATTTGAACCAGTATGTGAATATGTTGGAGAAAGCAAAAGAGGTGCAACACGTGTTTCCACAGGGAGCCCTACGACACTGTAACGCAAGTGCTGCGGAGTATAATAGCGGATCTAGTCACCACAACCCTTACCATCAGGAACCATCAAATAATCTGAACAATATAAATGGATTCGGGATGTCTGGATATTCCAATAGTTCGATCAGTAGTGGCAGATCTACTATGTCTACTGGATCATCTGCTAATGGTGGACCGTCTCGGCCGCTTTCTGGGCTTGATATACTGATGGCTGTCTCAACCAGAGTCAAGGATCTAGAGGTAAGTCAAGGACTTAAATGTGGAGCATATGAATTTCATTATTGGAATTTTATTTGTAATTGCGGTATGTAACTAATATTCCTGCGTGTTTTATAACTCTTAGTCCGAGGCGCTCCGTACGGAACGAGCTGCAGCAGCAATCGCAGCTGTTGGTGAGTTGGCAAGACGACAACGTTTCAATGGGAACCCCCCTCAACTGCCAGGACAACATGTTAGAGGCCAACCCCATGCCGTGCGCCAGCATAATCCGTTAAACCAGGCAGCCGTTCCTGTAAGCATTGGGAACTACAACAATGCACTCGATCCACAGGCTCAACGTATATCTAGACAAGTTCCACCAGTACCGGAACATCAGGCGATACTAAATGCCAAT
>JAHZND010000447.1:23667-57052 GCA_027744115.1 Acrocyrtus sp. NNG-2020
CAAAGGAACTATGTACGCCCACCACTTCTCAACATTGAGGGAGGCATGGCGGAAGTGCCAGGTGCCGTTGGGGACGCTGATGTAACTCAAGGAACTAACCAGGAGGTAGGAATACGTCGTGGTCCTAGGAAATATTATTTATCACGTTCGGCTCATCTTCGAAACTGACCATGTCCGCTTTTATCGATCGCCCCAGGAATAATTTTAGTTTTACTTCAACTTTCCCATTTAAGAATGAAATGTTTGTTGGTCATAAAGCTGCAGAGAAAAGTTTACGACTTTACTCTTACCACTATTTTTACACGGTAATCATTTAAAATAGTAAACTTTAGTCGTATTATACTGTAGCATATGTTTACCTTGTTTTACGAATTTAAATTATCTTTTTTCAAAATTGATTATTTTCTCCCAGTGAAAAGTAGAAAAAAACCGTACAAAAAATGTTGAATTGTTTTTGTTTTTTATGAAATGCAATTGAAAAAAATCACTGAGTTGTTGTGACTGTTACCCTTACGTAGTTTTTACTTTTACTAGTTTACTAGATTTTATTTGTTGTATTATATAATGCCCGTTCTCGTTGCTAAACCTACGCAAGGATGCAAACATCCTCATACTATACATTACATCAACAAAATGAGGTTCTAATACAAAGATGACTTTTAGTTTGTTGCTGTGACAACAATTTTATCATATTTTCAATACATGTTTTAATGGAGTTGGAATTGTTGAACTGCTAGTATCAGTTTGTTAAGGGAATCCAGGAAGAGTGCGTCACGTATCTTCAACTTACGTTGTAATTTTAACTGTAACGTTTGACATTCACATGGAATAGAGTAGTTGACGGAATTATGTAACGAAAGCAACTAGCAACCATGGGCATCTCTATTCTCGTCTTGATTTGTCCTACTGCGAATAAGTCTGCTGGGGGTATTTCGTAACTTTTTACGCTCGATAAAAGATGCCTACATATACATAACTATTATATAGATATTAATGAATTTTTTGTTATATGTTTTTGTTGTCTCGCTAAAGTTACTGTTTGTGAAATGAAGTGCTGATGTATTTAAGCACTATAAATATAAGCATCACAGATACATGCATTACAAGCGTTTAGAAGCATCACATGTGCATCACAGATACCGTATAAAAATGTAAATTTTATAATGAAATAAAATTAAAAAGCCTACCGTATATACTTTTGTTTGTGTAAATAATTTGTTTTCGTAGTTATAGAGCATATGCAAAATTTCAAGAAGGAAACAATAAGTAGGAAAAATCTGGACTTTATTGTTTATTCTTATATAATCATAAACTCATACAATAAAGATCATCATGGAAAATGCTGAATAAACAGGTGATAAAAACCACAAACAATACAAATTAACATCAAATAAGAACCTGGACACTTTAAATCAACCTTATAACTGCAATGAAATGCAATTAGCAATAACAGTCAATAGTGTAAATAAAATTCAAAGAAAATCTGTGGTATGCATTTAACTAATACGAGAAAACGAGCTAAAAGATGTAGGGAAACTCAATATTCGCTGCAAAAATTATTACAATGAAATTGTAACTCGCATAATATCATCTATACAATGAATAACATTTTCATATAAACCTTCTTCAGCTACATTCACACATTTAAAATTTAAAGATATTGCTCTTTACCTAGCGTTATACTCAATCATGAAAAATAAGGATATATATGTATATGTTGTATTATTATCATATATATATATATAATCATATATTTAATTAATTTCAACGTGTGTGTACTCAGAAACATAACCATTACATTCAGACAAACCACTGCACCTCTCATCAACTTATTTTTCTACGCCAAGCGCCACCAAAGTGCTCCTTTCTTTGTTACCAGTTCCTCTCCGTTTATTACGTATAAGAATACTTAGCTAGCTACACAATTAATTGTATTTTATAATATAAGGCTATTTCATTCTCCTCCCCGCAAGCTAGACACGATTCGCGGCAACTTCTGTCTCAGACATATACTTTGTTTGTGTAATCTGAATTTAACAAAGAAAATGATTTAAACTTGTTTAGTACAAGTGGCTCACAAAAACAAACAATGTATAACCCAAAACTCTACAAATAGTGCCCTATCTTTTTAACCTGTTTTATGCAATCATGTTCTGTTGAATGTGATGGAAGAGTTTGTTCAGATAAACAACGCGTCTAATAAATCCGGTACGTTCTTAGAAATGATTTTTTCACATTTTTCTAGATATTTTTCATTTAATAGGAATTTTAAAATGAGAATAGTTAATGTATGAAAAATTGTAGGAGAAATATTCTCTTGTTTTGTTGCTGCTGATGATGATGATTTGTATTATGTATTCAGTTGAGATTTGTCTAATTTGCTTCTTCCTCTTCCAGTTTCCTCTTTGTACCTCTCCGAATCCCATCATCCGCTCCCGCCTCACTGCTTCCAGCTCCAGAAGCTTCCTTTCCATCGTCCTTCTGGGAATTGTTGCTTGTGTTAAGAGAGGAGTTGTTTCGTGATGTGGATAGTCTCCCACTGCCTACAATACACAAATGCGCGTACACATCAGTAATGAGCATATTTATTTGCAAGATGAAGACGACTTCTAAAAGAAGTAAAAAGATTAATTATTAATCTTTGGGACAACGCTTACCATCGCCATCCAAAGCAGATTCATCTTCATCCGATATGTCATGATCTTCTTCCTCTTCTTCCTCCTCATAAACGTTATCACTTTCATCATCATCCTGTGGCAAAATTAGATGTGCAGCATGAATCGCGATAAACATTCATACAAACATTAACACACATTACAACGGACCAGCCTTACCTCCAGATTATCATTGTAGATATCCTTCAAACCAACCTCATCATCTGAATCCTCTTCCTCACCAAGTTCATCATCAATATCTTCATCGTCCAAGTCACTGTCTCCATCTTCACCTCCCACAGCAACATCCTTGTTGCCGTTTAGCTTCACATCTCCGTTTTCCTCCTCGTCTTCATCATCTTCATCGTCTTCGTCATCCTCATCCGACTCTTCATATTCCTTTCCAGTTCGATCTGTTCCATCCAGGAACGAGAGTTGGGGGAGCAACTCAAACACCTTATTCCGGTAATCATCAGATGAGGTCACTTCGTTATTGTAAAGATCAAGAGCACGCAAGTTCTGGAGTTCTTTTAGGTCTTGGAGAGTGCTCAGGTCTTTAATTCGATTTCCGCTGAGATTCAAAGTACTAAGCTTTTCACAATCCTTGAGTATCTGAAGTCCTCCCGAAATCTTGTTGTCACTCAGCTCCAGCTAATTCATATGACACAAAATACAAAAAAAAATTAAACTCATTAATCCTTTGTCGTTTGCAAGTCCTTTGGCCGTGCTTCGCAGTTACACTCTTATACTAAATTCTTGGCTATACCTTCTTTAGTTTTGCAAGCTTAGGGAATCCCTTCAGACTGGTAAGACCCGACCCGATCAGACTCAAAGTGTGCAGATTAACAAACTCATCCGTTAAACCTTCCACCGCCGTACAACCTTTGCAGTTATCCAGATTCAGCTCTGTAACCTATTGTCATTATAACAAGGTATTGCAAATTAACTTTCACTATAACCAATAACAGAAAACGTTAACCGTGCAATTGTTAAAACATGCAGATGCTCTTTTCCCACATAAAAAACCTAGTAAGCACCTGGTGAAATTATTAGATATTGATTTTATCAATCAACTACTAACCTGATCCGGATTACGATGCCGCTTTTCAAGCTCTATCCGCTTCTCCATGCTTACTACTTCCTAAACAAGCCTGAAATCTTCCGTCCTTTTCTCAGCTCTCCTTCCCCAGCTCGTCCACAATCTTCAGTTCACTTCGCAATAGCCTTCGCCCAATGTCACCAATATGGCTACCCCTCAACTGCAATAACAATTAAATAAGTTCACCTAAGAATCTCACAAACTCACAAAAATTTATTTAGAAAATCCCCTCTCAGCTACTAACACCACAACAATCATGCTTTCCCTTCAATACCAATGACAACTCTTTCAACTAAAAATGTCTGTCTGTCAACTGCCAACTGTCACCCAACTTCCAGCCCCAAATTCCTCTAACCACTTATCCCCAAATCAGCGACAAACTTAAATTTAACTGACAAACTAAATTTCTACTAACCAAATAAACGCAACTGGTCTCAGAGCACAGAAAACAACGTTCAGTGAATCCTCAGAGTGTGATCAGCACTGGAAATCGGCTTGTTTGATGAGTTCGGTAGGTACAAGAACAGCGCACTGCCTATATAATGCTCCCCGCACTCTACGCTCGCTCCGCATCCGCACTCAGCAGCAGCACCTTCACATCAAAAACAAACTGAGCCAAATTTCTCTCTCCTGTCTCCCTCTCCTCCGAGTTGTCGTCGTCGTATCCTCAAATTTTTTTTTACAACCAAGTCCAGCAATGGAATTGAAAGATTGTGAAGCTGAAGCTGCACACACAAAAAAAAATTGATGTCGAGCAGTACTCCTGTTGTAAACTTCTCTATCAATCACCACCGTCAACAACAAGTGAAGAGGAAGCGAAAAACATTTGCAGGATAGGGAATGCAAAAGGCATTCTTACGCTCTTTTACTACTACTAGCTATCTTGTCCTACATAAAAAACGATACACGTGTGGGAATACCCGCACTTGGAGCATGTACACTCACCCTATCTATGCTGCTATGCCGCACGTTGTTCTTCATTCTTTGATCGCAGATCCCGCTGCTCCCTCACTCCCTGCAGAGAACGTTGGTGAGCTGTGCAAGCCACGGAGTTTCCTCAGCCCTTTCCCACCCACTACACGGACAACGGAGGAGAGAACTGCATTGTGGATTGTTGTGAGCGTTACTGCTGCTAGTACAGTAGTACCGCTCTGCTGCAGCTCACTAGGAAAGTCCCCCCGAGGGTAAGTCGCTTTTGAGTTCTAATAAGGTTTTTCTGGGACATTTTTAGCGTAGATTATCGTGGTGCTGACAGTTTTTTTTTTAATGGGCCGTTTGAAGGGGTGTTTTGGGGGTCGCTATCCATTTAAATCGCTCCAACTAGTTAATACACTCAGGTGACGAATAAGTGATGCAATAACTATTCGATAGATCTTGTCAAGGCGATTCTAATGATACTACGCTCGTCTTTTAACTCCAAAGCGTTCGGGAGTTACGCGACATAAGGTGTCTCACAATGGTAGAGAAGGTATTTACTTAGTACTTCCACATTCGGTTTTTTATAAAGTTGTCTAACTTGAGTGATTAACTAGTTAGAGCGATTTACATGGATAGTGACCCCCATAACACCCATTCAAAAAGGCCCATTCAAAAAGAAAAACCGTATTAGAACTCAAAAGCGACTTACCCTCGGAGGGACTTTCCTAGTCAGATACATTTTTCTTTCTGCGTAGCACCAGCACCAGTTTTAACTTTTCTCGCTGCTGATTGTGATTGTTTGAACTGAAGTGAACCGATGCTCTATAGCTCTGCTACTTTTCTGGCATTTTTCACGTCCTCTTCATGAAAATGATCATCGCATCGCACAGCAACATTGCATGCAATGATCTTTCCATTCGCATCGTCAAATCGTCATCTTCTGTTTGTCCATGCATTTTTGTTGGACGACGGTTTGCCTCTCTTCTGCTCTCGTTTGCATTTCGTTTGTTATTTGTTGCCAATGTTGATGTTGAATGTTGATGCTAGTAGTGGTTGTAAGTTGTGGTTGATGGTGGTGCTGGTGTTGACGATGCTTTTGGTGCACTTTTGGTCCTTGAGAAAAGATGTTCCGCCGTAGGTTGTAGGTTGTAGAAGCAATGTGCACATTCACTTCCATTTTTATGAAAACAAACTGCTAAGGAGAGTTGCTCACTTTGCCCCTGCTCCTATTTAAAAAATAATAATATTATTATGCATCTCTCTCCATCACATTTTTTGTACTCGGATTCAGAATTATTCCAGTAACAATATGAAGCACGCTTGTGTTCAAGAGTTCATGCGCGTCAACCTGTCAGACTGATATGGAATATTATCATTTTATCCATTTCCCCAATGTCACCAACCCCAACCCTATCATCATCAATAGTACGGTAAATAAAATCATGCAGCAAAGTTAAGTGTAAATTACGTACGCTACATTTTTTTATTAGTCTAGTTATCCTCGACACTGTCCTCACCCGCCACAGCTATTTATACGGGATTCGATTGCAGCCATAATAAAAAACAATAGCTCATATAGCTTCCATCCTCCGTGCACACGCAGCAATATAGCCTCTCTCTGTTGTTGTCTGCGTAAAAAATGCTCTTTGCCTAAAATTGGACACGCATAATAAAGCCATGCACGTAGCTTGTATTGTTGTTGCTCGCTTTGCTTTACACCATCCCTTTGTTTTGTGGCATTCTCTCTACTGCAGATAAATTGGAGTTAACATCATATCATATCCCATTCCCATTTTTGTGAACAGGCGCATTAGTTGTTAGTAAATTTTATGATTGCATTAATAAAAAAAGGAGCTAAGACTATAAGATAAGAGAGGAGATGAAATAAGCAAAATAATCATAATCATGAGGGATGCTAACAGACAACAGATACAGAAAGAAATTGGAATATAAATATTGGATTGGAAGGCCATCCTACATATAATCTCTAAGCACTTTTCAGCAGCGCAAACAAAAGAGAAAAAAATATTTTTTTTGTTCACACTTTTACATACTACTTTTCTGCGCTATACAACATAAAAACTCTATTCGCAGTCCTCATCGTCCTTATTACACTACTCACATGCATATAACATAGGTACCTATGTATGATGAGTAGGTACATAATAAACAGAAAATGTACTAGAGAAGCTGTTCTTTCTTGTTGCTATTGTGACGAGAAGTTGCTTAGATTTGCTGCTGCTTTGGTTACGAGATTTTTTTTGTTAGGTACGTGATAGATGAAGGAGGAATATCATCTGTCCGTGCTCTGAGATTTTCAGCGTTTATCCTCCTCTCCACTTACTTCTTCAGATGAGTAGGGAACAGGCATATTATCAGTTACGAGAGACGGAGGTGCTGAGAATAGTGAACGGAGCAGAGAAGCACCCTTCCCTTCTACATGGAAGAGGAGTAAATAATCCACCCACAACAACAGCCTCATCATCATCATATTCACTTCCATTAAATATCTTGGTTGCAGTACCATCTTCACCTCTTTGTAATTATCTCTCATCCAACCAGTGCGCTATTCTTTCTTGTCTCTCTTGATTACGTTTTTCGTTTTCCAATTTTTTTTCTTGCTCTCTGGGAAAATCCTGGTCAGTCTTCCTGTTGGAAACAAGTTTGGCCTGGAAACATGACTAAAATTTGAGTTTTGAGCGAGTAGTAGTGGGTGAAGCACAAAGGTAGAGGAGAGGGGCAAGGGATATTGTTTTTGTTGGGAGGGAACACCAAAAAAAATCAGATGAGGGGAGGGCAGAAACCAGAGGAAATTGAGAAAAAAGAATTCAAGAAAGGGAAGTGTTGAAGTGCTGATATCAGATGGTTGTTGTAGCTGAGCAGTTTTTGTAAGTGTTTATTAGAACACGTGTTGTTGTAGCTGACAATTTTAAATGCGAATTAAGTGCACTTTACTGATAAGGAAACCTGAAACCTTTGTTGAAGAGAGAGGAGAGCAAGCAAGTAGAGAAGAGTTGAGAGTGTCCAGTGATAGACTTAATTTTGGAAAGGTAGAAGATTAAAAGCTGCAGTTTCCAGGGTTGATAATATTTAATGGCTTACTCGTGATTCTGTACGTTCTCGCTCTTTTGTGAAGACTTGGTTGAAGTAAACTTTCGGCATACACATAACTTACCATTGAATTAAATGTCATTTACTAGGATGTTATACTAAAAACCTGGGTTGTCTTCAAAACTGTTTAAATTAAACGCAAAACTACCATGCACTGCGTTTGTGAATGCAAAAGCAGTTAAGATTTAATTTACGCACAGTATTACGCACTGTAGCTCATTGCTTGGATCGGGGTAATTGGAGACGAGCGCGCGCTCATATGCGTAGATTAAGAATATGATGCTTAGATTAGATTCGAAACACTGGTAAAACCATATGACCGTTGAGGGTCAAAATAATTTTTTGAAAGTTGTCAAAATTGCAAATTTTTAAAAATATTTGGATACTCAATAGTCTCCAGAGGGTCAAAATTAAAAACTGTCTTAGGGTTTCAACTCTGCGCATATGATTTAATCATGCTACTTGTTATGTTACATGGTAAATATTGTCAATTTTTTGATAAATTATGTTGACCTTCACCTTCAGCAGTCAAGAACAGTCACCCGGGGTTTCGAATCGAATTTTAAAACGTCATATTCATAATCTACGCATTCGCAATGTTTTAATTGTCGATTTTCGAGAAAAAAATTCGGGCCTTCGGATTAAATCGCCCAAATTACAACAGTTCCTGACGAACCTGTTCCCTTTCTATTTACCAATTACGTAACTTAAATGCACCTTTTCTATAGGGTTACGTAGCCCTTACGCTGAATTAGTATATTATAAATATCCTAAGTAGCATAGTGACGTTTAATTCAAAAATTGCAGTTATGTCTATCCTGTTGGCCGAAAGTTTACTCCAACTGAATACTTAAAGTGGTTTTGGTCTTTGGATGAATTTCCTGGAATGGAATAGAGAAACTGAGTGAGACTTTGAAACTGAGTGACTGAGTGAAAATGGAGGAGAGAGAAGGGGACGTAGTCCAGGTGAAAGTTTCGTCATCGTCATCTCCAGTTAAAGAAGAAGAATTGTCAATGGAGAGTTGCGGAGAGGAGGAAGAGAGAAACAAAGATAAAGGATGTTGCAGGGAAAGGAAGGAAGACAAATCTAGTGAAACAGTAACTGCACCAAAAGTTATTTCCACCCCAACCACTCTACAAGGGGCTTCATCTCAAAAATTTAAATCATTCAAACCACCTGCTAATTGGGTGGATGCGCCTGAGTTTGTTCCGAGATGGCTAGCACCTTCCACTTCAGGTTTGCAGAGCGTTTGTTTTGGTCTTTGTTTTCATTTCAATATGCCACATTACAATAATGAATTTTAATTGGTTTTGGCTATATTATGCATGTTACAGAAGAAAGAAGCACGGCGGAAACAAGTGCTACAAGCGACGACAGCAGCAAAGACAACTTAAAGAAATGTTATGCACAGGTGGTTGGCCAAAACATCGCTGAACCTGTATCTGTCAACCAAGCCTTACCACTAGGTAAAATAAAATTTTGCTCAAGTTACTAACTTTCTCTGATTTCTTAAAATAATTTTAATTTATGATGATTAGAATGAATTTAACTAATGTTACCCTGTTTTATATTTTCAGATAGTACTGCAGAACTGTGTCCTTATGCAATGGTTGGAGAATGTCGCTATGGATACAAATGCTTGTTAGTTCATGGTCTCCGATGTGATTATTGTGGTCAGTCGTGTCTACACCCATCTGACGCCGCCCAACGTCACCGACACATCCGTTAAATCGTCAAGGAGAAGTTGTCGACGTAGGACCTCCAAGAAGAGTCTCCGGTGCACATGGCCGATCTAGACCATCTGCGCAGGTATATTTTTGAAATGTTTTCTAATGATGACCTAATAACTTTCTACCTTTATGTCTGATTTAAAGGGCTTATATGACTAAACATGTTATGTTATATGTAGACTTTGTCCTTATGGGAATACATCGAAGAATGGGAGATGCAATGGTGGGAAGTGGACGAAATTTTGGCTATGTTTGATTCATCAGACACTGCAAGTGAGTTCTCCTTTCCAGACGTGGATGGAGATCTGTTGGATGGAGACGAAGAGCTTTTTTTAGATTGGGATCGGATGTAACCACAAATCAGTTTCTCCAGTGGACATCTCTTCCGCTTCCCATAGCACGATCACAATCAGTCATTACCCCTTCTTTCAGAGTGTAATCATTTGTTAGACTTAGAATAACAATATTCATCTGGATACCTTAGTATACAAACTTCGCGAAAAATTGTAAACTATTCTATTACATCGGCACGCTTGCAGTTAATATTGTCTACAAGGTATCATTTTCACAACTTGTAAGGATATCCGAAAACAAATCTAAATACATAGTGCATTTTCTGATCTCTATAATAAATCGTATTAATTTACTGCCCAAACTCTGGTGAGCTTTTGTCAAATACAAGTTAGCGTACTCTTTTTTTAAAAAAAATGTGCTGCAGGGGCAAGCATCTGTTGTAAAAGTATGTCCAAATAGTCTTTCGGAATCACAATATCTCCTAGAATCAATTACTCTTCGCAATATAAAAGTTGTAATCGCAGTATCTTAATTGGCTTCTCCAGTGACATTGCCAGTCTTTTTACGCTCTCAGAAATTGACGGAGGAAAAAGGTTTCCCCTTGTTCACCTACAAATACAATACAAACTAGTTGAAAACGTTGGATTAATGCCAATTAATATCCTTGTTAGATGATGAGCCTGCTGTTACTTACAAGGAAAGTAAACATAATTAATAATATTTAGTTGTGGGATTTTGCAAAATTACAAATGTATAAAGCAATCAGTTGTGTACTCAACTTAAAATACCGTGTAATTTTAAAAATCAGTCCTTACAATCGTATCAGTATCTATTTGTTGTTATTTTAATTTTCTAGTCTGTAACTTTTATACATGCTTGTAAAGTTCAAGTAAAGTGTAGAATAGTTGTATAAGTTAAATGGACGTATTAAGAAGAGGGAGTAATCTTTCATTGAGGAGTAACGTACATTATAATCAACCGCTCACATAAACTCTGTGTTACTCTCCGCTTTGTAGTTTCGTTTTTCGTTACCTGTTAGCAAATAGAGAGTTGTGGAAAGAGGACTTGACGGTTTTCATTTCTGTTTAATAATAGTAATCAGCATACGTAACTGTAACGTAATCATTTAAACTGCCAGCTCCACTAACGTGGGTAAGTGCCCGCTCCGGCAGAAAAATGGGGCGAGTGGAAGTGTAATAACGACTCTTGTGACGCGCGTTTTGTCAATATATACATATATATATATACTGTGTAATAGAGATGGGGGTCAACCGCGGATTTGTCCATTTAACCGTCGGAACTGCTCCAATTGTCATTGTCCGCGAATTCGGGCGGACCATTAGAAATTTTCCTAGACAAGCGGTTACGGACATTAAGTGGTAGGATTTGAGGCGGAAAACTGAGCTGATTTATTCGATGCCTTTTTGCAAGTTAAGTTAATATGATGTACTTATTTCATGCCTGTAGAGCAGACAAAAGATATCTTCCAGAAATTACATGTCGTTTTTAAACTTAAAACTGGCAACTTCAAACTCCTTCAAAATTAAATATGCCCGATATGCAAATATAAACACTTCAATTTAATACATGTTTAATAACATGTTTCAGATAATAAAAATTGCTTTTTACCAACGCATACACGTTTTTACTAAATTGGTTCGCGGTTAGTGGACAGGTGTATAACTCCCATCTTTACTACGTATGTATCCCGTATCATGACTGCTGTTTAAATGGAAACAAATTTTAATACTATTAAGAGTATAATACGCCTTGTTCGCTGTCTGCTAGTTGTCCATTCCCTCCGTTGCAATTTTTTGCATTGCAAGTAAAAAAAACTATACGTATTATTAAAATAATAATTATTTTTTTTGTTAATCGTTACATCATCGCTATTTCGTGACTTAAATGACCAAACACAGGAATCTTATGTACTAGAGTTATGCTCTACTATTTATATAATTATAAAATCGCAGAAAAAAAACTTAACTGTAAATGTATAGCGGACGTGTTCCTACAAATTTTGTGTTTTAATGTTAACCAAAACCATTACAGCAAAACTTGTAAATTGCAATCAAGTAACCCAGCTGCATGGGAATAAAAAATAGTATCCCTTGTTTTGTCGTTGTTGATTAATGTCGATAAATACAAACGTTGTCAAAATTTTCGGAATTACTATGTACCTCAGGTATGCATCCATTTTGGCTCACCTAAATCTAAAAAATGGCAAAAACTTCCCTCATCGCTCATATCCTGCGCCTCCCTCTCTTCCAAATATTAATATTTTTTAGCACTTCGTCATAATTTAGTACATGAAATGAATCAGTAAAGGATTTTTCAATAATTGCTTTTTTTTGCTATTTAGGTGAGATCATCTTGCCACCTCATTAATACATTTATTCATAATCATGCAAACTGCAAAGCGAGACAACCTTGCACTGAATTGTTGGGATGGGAAATTAGGAAGGCAAAAAAAAGACTTTTCAGCAAACAAAGCAGATTGTATTGTTCTGTGGCAGAATATCATCATCATCATCAGACGTGATTCCATCTCCCGTGTAGACTCCCATATAAGCATAATATTCACCACAGCAAAATCCCATCTTCCTGGAATGGAGCATTCTCAAGCATTGGACTGGGGCATAGAGCAAGATAATTGGGTAAATGTTTGGAGAAGAAAAAAAAGTGGTTCTCGTGTTGGGGTCTCTCTCAGTCTCTCAAATTCCTACTCGCTACAGCTTCATAGCAATAATGTTGGCACTGGCAGATATAGACAGCAACCAGGCAACAAGGCATACAAGGCATGAATGGGTTCGCTGGGTTGTTGGACTTGGATTCTGAGAGCCCGTGTGACTGTACTCTGCACTTTGTAACTTGCTGTGAAGACCAGATGGAATGATCCCCCTTTATTATTTGGCAGCTGCAGAACGCACCAGTGACTACAGAGAGCCGAGCCCAAATAAAGTGGACAGAATTTTGCCTATAGCACCGAAGGGTGTTTGGTGTGTACATATATATATTAAACTACCTTTTTTTATGCTTTTTGCTGCCCCAATCCTTCTCTCCAATAAATTTTGCAACTTCTTTTTTTTTCTAGGACTGACTGACTCACTCCTGACGATAGTTTAGCATAAAAAACACTTGATCATTGATTGAGTTAGCTTTGGTCACTGGAGAGAAAACTCTTGGGAAGGAGGGAGAGACTGGACAAGCGATAGTATAAAAAAACGATTTTGGTTGGGTACTACTGGGTAGTGGAGATTTTTAATGGATAAGTCAAGTAACGCTGAGAAGAAGAAAGGGAAAGTTTATAAACGTGGAACTACTAATGTCAATGACGAAGAAGTTACGGTTGCTGGCATCTGGCTATTTTGGGTGGCGTTAGCCTTGATGGCTGCGTATATTTATATGTGGTTCGCACTTGCCAGTGAAGTCGGTTACGGATTACGGTTTCAGTTAATATCCGTTTGGTATCTGTTTGTGAGTTCTTGCTATATTATTTGCTACATTTTACTTTTGGTGATTGGTGCCACATGTGTGTGCAAACAAAAGCCTAAGAAACCGCAGGGTGAACCTGAACGATATGATCTACCTTCGAAATCCAGAGTTTCCCAACTTTATGGTTAGATAATATTTTTTGATTTATACGAGAAGAATTAATAGGGTTGAGGACAATTAGTATAGCATTAAAATGTGTGCCCAGTAATCCAATTTAATAAATAACATTTACTGCAAAAACATACCAGTGAAGGTGCTTTAAACTAACTAAACTTAATTACTCCACCAAAAGTCACACTCTCGAAGCATAACTTAAGTTTCCAACTAATAACCAGCAACTTGAGAAAAATAAACATTTAAACATAAACTAAAATTGTGAAACGGGGGCCTTTTATTTACACAAAAAATTGGAAGGGAAATTTAAAATACAGCATATAAAAGCGCTTGTTCCCTCCTCTACATAGCCTTCGTAATTGTGATAGTGTTCTGAAGCGACTTTTTTACCATTCTTCTACAGTTCCACCTCGGCATTTGCAGAGTTCGTTTTATCGGTAAGTTAACCTAAAGCCTCTTAAACTTGAAATGTAACTATTTGGGTGCAAATTCTAAGCCTTCAGAAGTCATATTTCATTTTTATTAGCTCCAAGTTAGCATGCACTTATATAAGATTTGCTTCATCTATTTCATTTTTATTTAATGGTAGAAATAAAACAGAAATATTTGTCATCTTTATGTGTAATACATATTTAGCGTTGTGGCATTGGCTTGTCATGCAAATAGATTTGTTGCATGTTGCACCTTTTTTTATTACAAATGTTGTCAACAAGCACTTTAGCGTAGCACATCTCTTTGTCTCTTTGCGTGCTTTTACGATGAAACGGAAAGAGAATTTTGGGCATGAAAAGGGAGTAAAAACAAGAACTGAAGCCAGCACGGAACACTTGTGTAAGCTTCCTTTTCACAAAGCAGATGGAAACTAATTCTTTTGCAGTTCAACCTTAATCCGGTTGCATTTACAAAAATTGTACAATCCCATTTCCGCTCACTTCTCTTTCTGTTCTCATGCTTCCTGCAGTTGCTAATCTTTCATGATCTTTTTTTATATTTTTTAATGCGGTGGCTGTCGCCGTCCTTTCTCCGCTCTTTTTGGCACTCATTCTCATTTCTACTTGGCTTTGTGGAATTCTTGTCGGAATGTTTGGAATGAACAGGCTAACAGAAAAGTAAACTATTTTTTGTACATTGGATTTTGAATTTACTAGAACTAAACTAAAAAAAACTCTAAAAAGGATAGTTGGATGCCGGTCGTAAAACTAATTTTCGTGCGGACACTGATGCGCTGCTATACTTCTCGTACACTTGTTTTCCTCCTCCTCCTTCTTGCACTCACACAAGTAATGGGAAAAGATGGATGGGTGGAGGGTTGAAAACCGACGTCATCATCATCTTCACCATGAGCATCGCCACTTTAGAGAACAGGAGAGCAGTTTCAGAAGTCAGTCCTCTTCCACAACAACGACCACAACTACCCGCCGACTCCTCCATCAGGAGAAGAATCTTCACGTGCTTTCCACTAACCTGTTACAAGTGAGTGAATAATTTTTGGGAATTTTTAGGTACTAACACTGCCTTTAACGTGTGCCATTGGAATTTTTTAAAAAATATTTTACGGCTTTATGCCACTAATACTAAAATTAATAATAACAATAATACTGCAAGATTAACTGTGGCATGAGTCATGTGCATTTTCTCTTATTCCTTAAAGTATTTCATGGTCATGGCCATGTCCTAGAATCTAAAAGTATGTGAAATGCGAAAAACTAATTGAAAGAGGAGCTTGCTAACTGGGAAGGAATGAGAATCCCGCTATCACTTTCTTAGTTACATGCGAGGGCAGAACAGCTTGCAAGCAATTAGGAAGTAAGTTGAGTGCTAATTAAGAAAGCAATCAGTAACAGAATTGGAGACAGTAGGCGAATCAGGAAATTAGTCCTTGCCACTTTATCTGTACTATAGTTTTTGGAGTGGAGTGAGAGTGATTGTCATGATTGTAAAGCGAGAGTATACTTGTTTTCAATGTTTGCTAACGCTAACACAAGTTTGAGGAAATTTGATATTTTTCAGGAAATGGTAAAAATCATAAGTTGATATCTCTTAAATGGAATAACACCAGTTGCAGTTATCAATAATAGTGCGTTAACTGGGATACTGCGGAAATTTTATTTTAGCCTTTTCGTAGAATTAACTTATGTTTTTCAGGATGAGTGCCGCGTCGCTTCATTTTTCCCTTTTACTTTCGGAGAACAGCTTTTGTACTGACTAAATGCAGTCTAAGTAAAGTTTTCAGTCAAGGAAATTAATATTGACCGCAACAACTTCCTTTTCTGTGTTGCATCAAAATGTGTAGTATATATGCGGTGGCGGTTTCATGGTCCTGCTGTATTTAATAGTATTGCCAATTTCATTGTATAGGGAATGATATTAGTTAATTCAACTGAAATTGCACACTTTGTTGCGTAGAATGTGAATGATTGGTGTTTAAAGATTCAGTTTATATGGTCAAGTGCCTATTTAAATTTTTAAAAATAAAATCTGTTATCTACATAGGACAAATTCCCTACCATAATGTCAGAAACGGAGTGGACTGAAGATATTAGGCAGAGTACTCCTCCCACGTCACTCTTACCCGTCAGTTCCTTATTGAGAAAGGAAGTTGGTGAGGATGGAGCAAATGACGACGTTAGTGGGCCGAGGTCCTTGATTATGACAAGTGACGCTGTTGCAAGAATGCCCAACTTCCGTTCTTTGCTAAGTGGCTCTTCCTCGCTGGACTCTCAGCTACTCACTTCTGCCGGCCAAGGGTTTTCTATGACATCCTCAACGACAAAAGCTGTTCATGCCGAGCAACGACAAGTATTTGCCTCCAGTAGGTCACAAACTCTTCAGCAGTCTTCAGCTGCCGGTTTTAACGATTTCCGTTTAAATTTCAACGCCAGCCAAACAACCCAAATCTCTAGTTCCAGTTCCATGGGAGTTACTCGAAGTTTCTCTTCGTCGTCTGGTTTTCCACCATCGTCTTCCTCTACTCTCCTCTCAGGGGGTAGTGAAAAAGAGGGAAGCACAGACTCTGCAATCCAGTCCAGTGCAGGCGACCTTGTGCCGTCTCTCGAGTTATTTGTAAGCCCGTTCAGAAGGGCGCCTTTCAACTTCCGTAACTTTAACCGTCCCCTATGGACAGACATGAGGGACAATAGAATGACCTGGGACCCCTCTACAATGATTAAGTCATCCAGCCAGTTTCAGTTTAGTGCTAGCCAGCAAACGATTCTTGAGGCGAGTTCAAATCAGAATGGCGAGTGTCGCTTTAGGGCCTTTAAAGGTGAGCGTGTGATGCTCAGGCAATCCTATGGTGCTTCAGAGTCCGAATCTGACAATGACGATGAGGAAGAGGATGACTACAGCACACTGAAAAGTATTACCTACAGACAAAAGGCCTCTTTGCCTTATCAACAGAAACTGGCGATTATGAACAAGCCATACTACGCACCCAGTGAAGATGACGATGTAAGCATAATAGCCCCATCGGAAGCGGATACGGAAGAAACAGTTAGTCCTCGGCAAAGTGGTGTAACAATAGAGGAATTGCCCGTTACTCCTGAACATAAAAAATGTTACAAAGTGGCTAATGAATTACTCACGACAGAGAGAACGTATGTTCGTATACTTCATCTAATTGATCAAGTATTTCACTTCCGGGTTGACCAGGAAAATAGAGTTCAGACTATGTTTCCTCCAGAAATTATCACTCAGATGTTCTGCAATATCAAAAGCCTTTATCAGCTACATCATGATCACCTACTGCCTCAACTTGAAAAGAGATTAGAGAACTGGGAGGATGACCCAAGAATTGGTAAGTAATACGTGCATTAAGATTAAGCACGTGCAGTAGCTTATCAAGTTGTAAAACCGTTGATCAATAATAATTTTGTATTAATCGATAAATTTATTTTTAGGGGATATCATGAAGGACTTTGCACCGTTTCTGAAAATGTACTCTGAATATGTACAAAATTTTGATAACTCCATTAATCTTATAAATTTATACCGTGAAAAGAGCAACCGATTTATGAACATCATTAATGAAATTCAGGTAATTTTTTTCTTTCTTTCTTTTTGTGGTTAACCACTTTTCTAAGTAAATATGGTATATGCATTTTTATATTTTTTGATGTGCTTACTTTATAGAAAATGGAAGAGTGTGGTAACCTGCCCATTCAACATCATTTAATTGGCCCGATTCAGAGAATTCCTCGTTACAGACTTTTGCTGGAGGCGTATCTCAGAAGACTTCCTGAAGATTCTGAGGACAAAGAAGATACTGAAAGTAAGTTGACGCTGTCTCCAATACCTTAAATGCAATTTATAAAAACCCATTTTAAATTAATTTTTTTTTGATAATTTTTATTTTAAATTGTTGTATTACTGGGAAATTGCAGAAGCACTAGAAATAGTATCAAAGGCCGCTGAACACGCTAATGAAGCAATGAGACGAATAGCGTGTTTCAAAAAACTGCTGGAAGTCCAAGAGAACGTAAAAGGTGTTGTGGATCTTGTCAGTCCTACAAGAACACTAATAAAAGAAGGGAAAATATTCAAAATTTCAGCAAGGACTGGTGATCACCAAGAACGTTACGTTTTTCTGGTACAAATAAATATTTCTAACTAGAAAAAGTAAAATCAATTTTGTTTATTGATAAAAGCTACAATTGTTTTCTTTATGTGCAGTTTAGTGATGTTATCCTGCTATGCTCAATAAGGCCCATAGCCAACCGCATGATATCACCCGCCTGTTACCAATTACGTGCAAAACTTGACGTTGCCTCTATTTCTGTGGCTGAAGGGGATGATCTTGAAGTGGTAAATACATTTTATGTAGAAGACAGCCACAAGAAAATAGAATTATATACAAGCACGCCGCAAGAAAAAGAGGACTGGATGACTGCTGTTCATAATGCAAAGGAGGAGCTAATTGAAAGGAAGTCTTCCCTTAGACTTGGATCTGTTAGCCCAACGGAAGATGAATTAGGTCTGAAAGAGCCCACAAAGCTGAAAAGTGATTCCGTTTCCAAGTGCATGGAATGTTATACTTCTTTTACGATGTTGAAACGCCGACACCACTGCCATGCTTGTGGAAGCGTTGTTTGTGCCAAATGCTCTGATACCAAGCTACCTCTGCAGTATGCAGGAGGAAAATCATGCAGAGTGTGCAAACGCTGTAAAACGGTGCTGTTAGATAAGCTCACTCAGTCCAAGCCTAATGCAGTGACTCCAGATGATATGGAAAAGTTACGTGGCGTCTTGGATGTTCCAGCCAGTGTACCTGCCGTTTTCGGTGGATTACTAAGTATAAAGTCCCAAAGGGGAAAGAAGGAATGGACTACCAGATGGTTTGCACTGAGAACTGACTTTGTTTTGTACTGTTACGACAAAGAAACAGATGAAAGGGTAGGTGGTAGATACTAGTAATCTTATGACATACATATAAACTGCATTTTAATCTTTTGTCTTTTATTTCAATGTGTTCAAATTCTGTTTTAAATTAACTCAGGCAATGACAGCAACTCCTTTACCTGGTATGGCAGTTGCTATGGCAGAAGATTTACCAAAGCCAGACACTCCAAACGTTTCATCTTCCGAAAAGGAACGCGTCTTTCGTTTAGCGCACGGTAGGAAATCATTTGTGTTCTTGGCACAGAGCCGCAACGAAGCACTAAACTGGGTTCAGCATCTAAAGCAAGCAACAAAGGCTGAGCTACCTCCCCCTCCCTCCAATAATAACGTTTCAACGTCATCTCCTTTGAAGACACCTCTAAACAATCACCCATGACATTAGACATATCAATAAACTATCAAATTTTCATTGCAGCAGAAACAAATCAGAAAATGTTAAAAATGAAATTGGGTGAGCAGATAGATATGTAATCGAAAAGTGCAAATATGTTTACAAATGCCACAAAAGCTCTGTAATTAAAGTAGTTGCGAAGCTAAATTACGAAATAATTGTTATGTTTCTCTGCGTCTGTTCCTATTTATTTCATAAGGTAGCTCAACGGTTAAAGAATCGCAGATTATGTCTAGGCCAGTAATAGCGTTTAAGGTCTCAGAATATGCTGGTACGCTTTTTATAAATAGCTTTTGGTACTGATAGCTGATAGATCTTTGGTGTTCTAAAGTAGAATAAAAGCATTAAATTTGTACTCCATTACTGCAGCTAAGTTATTGGAGTAAAGGGAGAAGGGAAGCTGAGATATAATTTGTTATGTAGATTCAAACTCACGTTGTAGCATATAATATATATTTACAAATGCACTTTTCGTGTCTTTTAATGATAAATTAGATGCGCATTGTTAATGCCAAAGTTTAACTGGTGCAGACTGGAAATATTGTAATGCAAGTTTGTAGTCTCCCAATATGGTGAAAAGAGTATATCGTAATTTCTTCCTATTTTGTTATCGTACGTTATTTATGTACTACTCTCACTATTTATGATTTTGTGTCGCTTACTGTCTTCAACCAGAAAGCAGAGAGCTTTTAATAGCTATTAATTTTTGCTTTAAAACCACGAGTATTATGGAATTAAATAAAATGCAATGCAATAAGCCAAATTTTCAAACCCGACTAACTGTAAATAATTGAGCAACCATGAGATGCATATCAAAAAAATACATCCATTCATTCCTTTATTCATAATTTATGTATGTACGCGAAACAAAAGATTGCAATGTTGAAAATGTAAGGCATGGTGGAGATTCATTGTTAGGCATATGTAAATTTGTCCGTAAATCGAAGCCAGGCCAGGCACGACGTTCAATCTTCTAAACTTCCAACATTGAAGTATCGCATACTCCAAGTTTGGGTCGAAATCTTAAAATTATGGTGATCAATTGTACTCTTGTACTCAATGACCTCTGCATGGTGTCGCATCACATGTGACAAGTGCATGTACCCGATAAGAGGAGCTGGGTATAAAAATAATGTATAAATGAGACAGTTTACCTTTTAATTTAGCCAGAACAATAGTAATTGCTGTAGACCTCAATTTTCTCAGCTTTTTAAAGCATATGGCAGTAAATCTGTTATTTAATAACCAGCAATGGAAAATTTGATTTGAACAAAGCAAAGCCGCACTTCTTTATTATAAGGATCTGTTGAACCCAATAACGACTAACGAGCGAGATAAAATCACTTGTTACAAAACTCAAAAGCAAACAGATTTCGGGTACATTTCCTCAAATTTTTATTAATAACTTTGTGCGGCTCAGCCCATTTAATCCATAAAAAATAGCTTCACTGTTTTAAGTTGAAACAAAAAGACGAATGAATTGAGCTATTGTTCAGCATCCCTTTCTGAACAGAACAAAAGACACGAGGTGGGAGCATGAGCATAATGCCTATCTGACTGCATTACTTCCAGACAAGTTGCCAAACAAACGAGCAGAGTTCGCCTGCCGTTAGTTTTACGTCTTGGGTGTCTGCTGAAATATACACATCTGCTTTTTAATTGAGACTGAAGCGAAACACTGACCATAATAAATTTCAGTTATGTTTGCACTAGACAATTTATATAATTGGTTTGCCAGACACAAACAAAAATACTCACGGCTATGAATTATACTGCCCTACTAAGAAAAATATTTAAAAGAAAAAAATTCAGGAAGATAAATCTTGCCAGTTTTTGAGAAAAATATTTGCTCAGTGGCCGTATCGAGTACAAACAACATGCAATGAAAAAAACAATCTTTTCAGAATGCTTATCCAAATTAATTGCTAATTAGTGTGTAAACGCATCTTATTGACATAATTTGAGCAGCCACATTTGACAGGCAGTTCTCAAAATCAAAAGGTAGCTTTATTCTACAAACTGCTCAAAAGATGCAAGACAACCACCCCATTTCCACATAATATTATTGAAACAGATTGCAGCGCAGTCCAATCTTAGAAACGCACCCCATCTTCGTTATCGCTATCACCATTTCCATTCTAAACCTTACAAGCGTATTATTTTGTATGCAGTCCATCCCTCTTCTATTTATAGCGAGCAGTGTGTCAGCATCCAAGTGTGAAACTTTTAAATAATAATGAGACAGAAATAGTACAATGAGATTTTCTGTCAGCACCGACGAGAGGAGATGAATGACGAAAAAAATTGTTTTTTACAATTTCAATTGTAAACAGGCTGAATTGGTTCTGGGCAGTTAAACTGGACAAGCAAAAAGGAGAGAAAAGGAAATAAGCAGGGTCGTCTGTTGGCCACAAGGAATGATAGACAATGCATTGCATTAGAGGACCTTCTTAAATAGGCACATCACTCACATAGTGGTTTAGTCAGTCTGCCAGCCAACTAAAATCGCCTTCATTTACATAGTAATTGAGTAGAAGTTCACGAAGAAGGAAGAGACGAGAAGAGTTTGTTCCTCTTTCTTTCTCTCTCCCTCTCGCAAGTTACCTCAACAAGTTTTCTTTGCTACGAAAGGCTCCGGACTCTTTCTGTCTTGTTTGCAGAATGTGAAGTGATAAGATTGCGAGAGGGACAGGCTGGTAAGATTGTTGAAGAGAGCACAATAACAAGTTAAGAAAATCTCATCATCAGATCTACCTCCCTCATCACTTTAATTAATGAGTTCCACTCGAGTGGACGTAACTGTCATTCCAGTTTAGGGATTATCCATCAGAACGTTGTGGTTGGGAACGGAAGTGAATTTTGCAGACTCTAGCCGTGAGCATTAAATTACTTTTTTCGTGACTGTGGGAGGGAGACATCCCATTGAAAATACAAACGTTACAGTGAAAGTGAGATGACGAAGAACATTGACAGGGAGAATTTTATCAGATTTGTGAAGAAAGAGTCAAAACAGGGGGGAGTGGGAGGGATGCTTGTTTTGTATCCCCAGTTACATCATCAGCATATGAATAGTCTTGGAAAACTGATGTGGCTCCTTTTCCCTTGGTTCTTCTACTTGTAAGAAGTGTGCGATTTGAATTAGACGATGTAATTATAACACGGGGCAAAGTCTGAACAAACAGAAATGAAAACAACATATTAGCATCTTTTATAATTTATCTGTGTGGGAGGGTTGAAAACGGACAGTGACGCATCTAAGGATGACCTTCTTCTGAGAAATATTTTTTCACGGTTCATTCCAGTAGTGGAATATATAAAGACGAAGGATTCTAAACAGAGCCACTGTTAGTCCAGGAACAGCGAACCGGTTTCAGTACATTTTCTCAAAGTGCCCCAAATAGTTCCACTCTTAGCACATTCGTTTTCGCAGAAAAGACCTGTCAAGAGAAATTTTGGGCTCAGTAGTAGATATATAATACGCAAGTGTGGTTCTTCTTTGAATTTACTGAAACTCGAAATGAATACCTTAACCTCAACTTTGACGTCGCCTTGCTCTGCGGCACTTTTCTTGCTGATTTTGGTGACAGCAACGAGCCTGCACATAGAAGCTGTACCAACAATAGACTTCGCAAGTGGAGGAGAAAAGGAAATTGTTCCGATGATAAGTACGCCATTTCAATTACCGTCCCATCTTGCCAGTCCTGGTATGGTCCATTTAACAGGGAAAAGAAGCATCAAACTCTGCAACTATAGGCTTCTTGACGCATTACGACAGATTTGCGGCGGGGATTACATGCGGTACAACAGGAGGTCGGACCCTGACATGGAAGGTATCTTAACGCACTAAAATTATCAAAGTCAATTTTAATCACACACGCATTAACACGAAAAATTAAATTAATAATGTATTAATAGATGATAGACCAAGATTGATGACCAGAAGTGCTGAAGAGGTTCAAATCGTCCCAAGCAGTTCTAGTGAAACAGAAGCTGAGGGTGTGAGGCATCTCAGGTATCGCCGGGGCATTGTCGAAGAGTGCTGTCTCAAAGCGTGCACACTCACAGAAATGATGAGATACTGCCCTACGATGTAACTTTTGTCGTCACTTGTCACCCAGGACACAGGAAGCAGAACCAGAACTCCTACAAGAAAAGCAACCTTTAATTTTCGCTTTCATTTTAGTCCCCCATAGTATGGCTTACCAATTTTATAAAGTCGTTGTGTATGTTCTTCAGCTAATTTTTAGAATGAAAATTACTAGTAATATATTTATTGTTCAAAAAAAAATATATTTTCAGTGCACATTGCACAAATTTATATTTTTGTTTTGTTCGATGTGTGATAAATTCTTCGCAAACTATTTAATTGTCATATATTTAATGCAGCAAACTGTGATCATTTTCAAAGCAAACAATTAAAAGTTTTGGAGTGAGATTGCAGTCAAGCTATTTTTACTCGAAATTCACTTTCACACTACTCTCTAAATTGTCAATACAAAACCAACCACAGACAGCATACTCCATCTCGTGCTGTGCTTGCAACACTTCAAACAACTGTCAACTGTTCACCTTCCTACAGTTTTGCAAATGCGCAATTCTTCATCCGGTTTTTGTCATTTGTCAGTTGTCATCTTCATGTTAGTCGTTAAACACTATCAAGTATTAGCCGTCACACAGTCCCATGCATTTCTCGTTGCTATCTGTCCAGTGTCCAGTCGACTCGTGCGGAAGAGAAGAGACAGCCTTTAATGTATTTACCTTTGTACCTTTTACCCCATTTTATCTGCTTGCTCGACCCAATGCCAGGGATACCATCGTCTGTCCGTGTGCCCTGGACACTGGAAGTCCACCGTGCAAGTATATCCGTCCATCATCTACAGTCTATCCTCTCATCACTCATGCACATTCTCCATCGCCAATCGTCAACTGGTCACACAACGCAGCCCAATTCTTTTGCTCTTTTGCTCATGTCCTTCGGTTCATATTTAGCGCTTCGCTGCCACGAGTTTGAACCACGCCAACCAGCCTTCTACTGACTACTGCCAGAGCCTTGGCCCAACTTCTTCACTCGTTGACGATTTCCATTCTAGGATTTTTGAGCAAAGTGTGAATACAAAAGAGGAATAAATTTTCCAGTGTACTGATCATTTTTTAATTTTCAAATAGTGCGAACTTTAATTTTTTTGGAGTAGAGAGAAATAATTGTAGTGTTTTACGTCTAGGCGGACTTTGATAAGTATTATTTTACTCCTCTATAAGCGAAGGAAGGAAGGAAGTAGTAACTGTAGGAAAGGTGCAGCAGGAAGAAGGAATTTGTCTTGGTAAGAAAATTAAATATTCTAAAGTATAAAAGTAAAATATGCAGTGTAATATAGAAAGAAATAATTGTCGTGTATTATGTCTAGGCGGACTTTGATAAGTATTATTTTACTCCTCTTTAAGCAAAGGAAGGAAGGAAGTAAGTAGTAACTGTAGGAAAGGTGCAGCAAGAAGGAAGAATTTGTCTTGGTGAGAAAATTTACTATTTTAAAGTTTAAAAGTTAAATATGTAATGTAATATAATATAAGACTGAAATTATTGCTGTCATAGCCTGATTTTGATTTTCATCGATTACCCATCGATAGTGTATCTTGACTAAAATCAGTAGTTTCGGTGGGGGGACCTTGCTGTTACCCGCCGTTTCTGTAACCCTACCTCTCTAATGTGCACTAGCTAACCTACTATGCTATTAGTTTAACTTCTACGGCATGCTTTTCAATGTCATATTTACGTAACATCATTTTAAACTGTAATTGCTTTATTTTCCTTTCTAGGTTCAGCCCAACTAATCCTTTCGGTCCATCTTTATCTTCTTCTATTTATCAAAATGGAGCTAGTCGATAAAAAAATGATGTTAGCAGGAATCGTTCTGAAGCAGAGGTTTCTTTTAAACGTTGTGTTGGGACATGGAAGCTATGGAGTTATATATAGGGCATTAGACACGAAGTATGGTGATGACGTCGCCGTCAAAATTGAGGAATCAGAGAATGATAACCCCCAGCTTCCATTCGAAGCTCATGTATACCGATATATGCAGGGTGGACCTGGTATCCCTCGCCTTCGCTGGTATGGTGTCAGTCCTCCATATAACGTTTTGGCTGTACAACGTTTAGGACTAAGTTTGGAGTACTTATTCCATATTTGTGACGGAGGATTTTCCCTTAAAACAGTGTTACAATTGGCAATCCAAATGTTTACGGCCTTAGAATATTTTCATAGTATGGACTTCGTTCATAGGGATATCAAACCTGATAATTTTATCATGGGAAAGGGAGCTGACAAAGACAAGTTATTTATAATCGACTTTGGCTTGTGCAGTAGATACCGCGATGAATATACGCAGGAGCATATTAAGATGCAGCGCGTAGATTTCATTGGGACAATGAGGTATGGGTCAGTTAACGCTTTGCGGGGGTTAGTACAAAGTCGTAGAGACGATTTGGAATCTCTAATGTACTCTCTAATATACATGATGCGTGGAAGTCTGCCATGGCAAGGAATAGAAGGGGTGACGAAAAACCAGAGGAAACTTAAGATCAGAGATATCAAGCAAAAAATAAGGTAACTAATTTTTTAAAGCTGAATTGAAGTTTTTGTGTGCATTGCCCAAAACGTGTCACTAAAATATTGTATACAATATGATATATTGATATATATTTGTGTATTTTCTATCATTCTACAGACTGAGAGACTTATGCGGAGGAATGCCGTTTGAGTTTGAGGAGGTGTTACAATACATAAGAGGTCTTCACTTTGCGGAGGATCCAAATTATGCGTACATTAAATCTACGTTTAACAGATTATTTCGGGATCTTGGTTATGAGCACGACGATGTGTACGATTGGAGTAATTCAACTGATCAACGTGTCATCGAAATGCAGACAACCTCTGGCTTTGATACTCGCACATCGTTTGGTTCGAGTTCGATGGGGTCAAGTTAATTTTAGTAGCAATTTAGTTAGATTGTTTAATACTGGTAAAAATCTACGGCCATTTAAGCTATAGTAAGTAAGCTTCTTAATCAAGCTTCTTTATTCAGATTATTTAACAATAATAAAATTTAAAAATGATAATTGTAAACAATGAACGACCTTGAAATTAACAAAGCTTGATTATGCAAAATTTATCCAGTCTATAAAAATTCTCATTTTTGCTGGGAAGCCTTCGTCGCATGCATATGAGAATTTGTGGGCCAAGCTACTCTCTCTTGATTCTACCAACTGTACTATATACTTTGAAATGCAGTGACAATTATTATTAAGTAAATTTGAAATTTACGCAATGTTTGATAAAAATTAGCTGCTTGTTTAAATGGCATTTCCTAAGTTTAAGAAAAATTGTCAAAATGTTCATGAGAATAATTTATTGCCTCTGTTTCATAATATTTTTTCTGACGTCAAAAATCCTGGAACAGTATTGCTGGTACTTGTCTTCTTCAACAACCGATTTTTTTATTCTTAGAATCTTCTTCCGCCGAGATTGCGAAAAGACAGCACTGCGCTCTCCCCACATATTCCGTTTCTATTTTTTATCCTTTCATTTTGCTACACTCTCCTCTTTCTTCCACTGAAACCAGTTCTGCTGCCTTGCTGCCCTTCCAAGCATGACTATGTCAGCAAAATTTTCAATCCTTTCCTGCAGAGCTGAAGAATATTCAGTTTTCAACTCTACACTATTCCACCGTATACAAATCTCGCATACATAGGCTGCCACCTCACTCTCTCCTCCACCGTTGGGTATGTGTACCTACGTGTGTGTCTGAAAGAACAAAAAAAGTGAAAGGAAATACTGTTGCTTTCCCTTTCTATTCTCTTGTTTTCAACCTCCATTTTCTCATTCTATGAATTCATTAGGCTATATTTAGGATGGGCATGTGTGGGTCTGGGGAAGAAGCAAACATCATTCGCCTGTTCAGTGCTTTCCACTTTTCAACTTTCCCCTTTCCCCTAATCCAAACAAAAGAGAGAGAGAGAAAGGCGTTTGCATGCACACCAAAAAAGATACTACCTAAGTTGTGCACAGACCGCGCCACCACCTTGGACAACTGGAACGGATATAAGTAGGATGTCATGCAACAAATGCAAACTGGTTCATTTTCTTTCCTCGCCTTTCACCAGCACTACGCTTGTGAAACGGGGTACTGCATTGTGTGTTTGGGCTTTCTCTGCGTGAAGTGTGAACGGAGAATAGGAGAAAGCGTGGATTAGATGTAGGTGGAGGAGCAGAATGAAAAAAACTGTAGTGTACGGAATTGTGTTTGAGGAGAGAGAGGATCATGTGTGTGGTGGATACTTTATTTTTTATTAGTGTTGATATTATTTTATGTTGGTCTATGCATAATGAATGATATAAATGGGTGAAGGGAGAAAATGAGGTGAATCCTTGTGTGTGAGTGTGTGCGGCGGAGTAGGACGTGGGATGACTGGAGATAAGGTGTAATTGGCATGTAAAGTGGAATGATATTTATTTTAGGGGAGACCCTCTTCGTCATCATCTCACAGAAGCCTACCCCCTCCATAGAAAAGAAAGAAGAGGAGAGAAAGTGGAGGAGAGAGAGAGAAAAAAAAGTGGCTGGCTCTTCTCAGAAATCTCAATTAGAGAAATAGAGGATTCTACACCAGAAAAGTTAATTACTTTGGGGAAAGCTGAACGTGCGGCTGCATGCAAGTCGCCCCATGTTAAAGGCTGTGCTGAATAATTTACTAGGGCAAAATCTTACCTTTAAATTGGTTTGAGGTGGTGGTGGAGGTTAGGTGAAGGTGGGAAGGCAGGGAGGAAGTGGAGTCAGGTGACCACTTCCCACCCGTTGAGGATCTTGAAAATATCTCTTTTCCTCTAAAACCTAAAAGTTGTGCAGCGTATCTGATCGTGAGCTGGTTTCCAAGAAATCTCTTTTACAGAAATGTGATGGTTAGTGAATCTGTTGTGAATTATAACGCTACAGAAGTTTACGGAATTGTGATAAAGTAAATGAAACTTGTAAAAATTGTGGGAGAAGTTTCAAAGATAAGATAAAAGGTTCATTTCGTGTCTCTCCTTGTTCGTGTGTCTTATCCAAGTGCATCTTTCTTATCATGTTGTCAGTCTTTTCTAGTCACGTTTTGTCTTTTTAAACTTTATCGCCATATCAGTCAGTTGTTCACTTCCCAGTTCACGGGCACAACTAAAAGGCACCATTTTCAAAGCATGACAAGTCCGTTGTCCATTGCACCAATTTCTGTTTATAAAAAATGTACTGCAGATAAGCTTTCGGTCGACTTACTCAGCCAGCAACGTATTAATAAAAGCCTGGACGGACAAAGTTCAAATTTCTGTGCAAAACGATGAGAAGGGAATTTAAAAGGAGGAATGGCAAAGGTTGCCATCCAGAAGTGGTGGAGTCAGAACTTTCTCGCCAACTTGAGCAGTGAGAGTAGGCCACTCTGGAGAATCAGGTTTTCTTTAGTTTCTCAGTCAATAGAACTTGGTGGGAAAGGGAGCGGGTGGGACGTCCCGGTCAACAGTGATAATGGAGGGTGCTGTGGGGGCAAATGGAGGAGTTGCGACCTCCACGCCATGTGCAGCAGCACCCCCACCACCTCCTCCGCCCCCTGTAGGGCCAATCTTGTCCACGTCCAATACGTGGGGCCGATCCACAAACCTTACGAGTAAGCCTGAAGAGTGCAGCTCCAGCACGGAGCGGGAGGCGCGCTCTGTGGCTTTGGAGAAGGCATACGTGCACGACGTTTACCAACAAATCGCTTGTCACTTTTCCGACTCCAGGTACAGGGCTTGGCCTAGAGTGAAGCAATTTCTTCTCGATTTAGAGCCTGGATCATTTGTCTGTGATGTTGGTAAGGAAGCACAAGCCAACAAGCTAGCCAGTTGATTTTAATTTGAGTCCACTAATTCACTTTTTACTTTAATGTTTCAGGATGCGGAAACGGGAAGTATTTGAGTATTAACCCTTCCATTTTTAAGATTGGTCTTGACCGTTGCTCAAACTTAGCCAATATAGCGAGAGAAAAAGAACATGAGGTAGTGCAGCAGCAGATTAATGCAGATTAAATGTGTAAAACATAGTGAGATCTTTGCAAATTGACAACTGAGTTAAATTTCTGTTTAGGTGATGGTCTGTGACAACTTGGCGCTTCCTTTTCGTGACGAATGTTTTGATGCGGGTCTCTCCATTGCTGTGATTCACCACTTCGCAACCACCGAACGGCGTGTGGCCGCCCTCAAAGAGCTTGCACGTGTGCTTCGAATTGGGGGCAAGCTGATGGTCTCTGTTTGGGCGATGGAGCAGAGGCATCGAAAGGTTGGTCTCTTTGACAGATAAGTTGTACTACGTTTAATTATTTTTAACAACTTAGTATTTCATCTATGACTAATTGTTGTTGCACAGTTCGAATCTCAAGACGTCCTAGTTCCTTGGAACAGGCCGATTATGTCGTCTAGTGACGACAAAACTTCTTCCATTGAGCGAGACCTCAACTCCACCACAACTACGACTTCGGACGACGATGCTACTCACTATCACGCCTATACCCAAACTTCTGATTCAGACTCTTTCCCTTCCATGCACGGTGTTTGTAGGAAAAGGGGTCGAGTGCGGCATCACCGAGGAAGAAGTATAGATCCAACATGCCCTAGTAGCTCGCAGTCTAGCTCAGACCTCAGCTCGCCTAATGAATCTTGCTATAGTTTTGTTCGGCGTGCGCTTCAGAAACTAGCGGGAACAAGGAGGAACCGTGGTGGACGTCGCCCTTGGTTCCTCCAAGGACTGGATATTGCAGCTGCAGGGACGGACGAGATTGTCGGCGCTGCCGAACAATTTGCGTACATGGACTGCGGCGACGATATCGGCGGTTGTTTGGACTACCCTCACCACTACCACCCCCATCATCACCATCATAGCAACGACGGAATGAATAATGGAGAGTGTGGTGGCAATGGGGGAGGTGCAGGCTCAATTTCTCTTGCTGATAATCTCATTCCGATTGAACTTCGCCAGCTGGAAAGTACCGAGTATGCTGAGCTATTTCAACAGCCCCAACAGCAGAATATGTCGACAGCTCCATCAGCTCCATCCAAAGCTGCCCTCCTGTTTTCTAATGTGCTGTATCCTAGGAGAAGACGCACGTTGGAGACAGCGTGCGGAGAAATAAGCCAATCAGAGGCACAGTCTATTGGAGCTCAGCCAAAATCAAAAAGTCTCAGTGATCTTTTGGGATTGCTCCCAGTGGGACTATTGAGGTCATCCCAGTCCCATTCCAGAAAGGATGAAAATGGACAGGAGGCACGGAAGAAGAGGCATCACCACCGGGCTACAGCGACCTCTAGCTCGGAATGCAACACTACAAGGAATGGAAGTGAAACTCGTTCCAGAGCTAGTCCTCTAGTCCAGTCATACGAAGATCCTTGCATAGGACCATATAGACGGCATGTTTCCGTACAGACTGACAGCTTTGATGAGAGCTTTGACGGCACCGGATCCGGTTCTACATTTCACCTAATGTTTCCTCAAGAGAGATCTGCAGAACAGAAAAGGCGACAGCGGCCTGTTTTGGTAAAGCAAAAGCGCTCTATTTGCTCAGATCCTGAAGATGAGAACGGGGAGGAGGGAAGTCGCGAAAATCTTAAAAATGGAGAATCCAACCCGAAAACAAAATCAATGGAGGAGCTCGACAAAGAAGTCAGCATACAGGAGCCTCCCGAAATCTCTATTGATAGTGGGACGGACAATGTCGCTGAGGAAAAAAGGTCACCAAGGGAAGGAGTTTCTCCAAAGCGAGAGGGAGAGCATCCTCCCCAAATCCCACAGATGAAGAAACTGAAACATCAAAAGAAATCTATTCCTCCCTCTACAATCCCCTTCTGGAAGCAGACGAGTATGAATGATGAATTAATTTTTTCGGGGGAACGATTGCGAGAAAAGGAGAGGCTGAAGCAGCAAGTGCAAAAGCAATGCAGTTTAAATGAGGAGCTCATATACAACAAAGGAAAACGAGGAACAGGAAGACCTCAGGAGAATACTAGGTGGGACCAGATGAAGGAGGCATTCCTGAAAAACTCGAGTAACGTCAAGTGCTTCCAGCTAATAAAGAATGGGCTCAGCAGAGGATTTCGTGGAGGGACGGAAGGTGGAACTCCAGCTGCTACCTCCGCACCAACCAACGGGGCTAGTACTGCTACACCTGCTGAGAATGGCCAGGGGCCCCAAGAAAATAATGGAAACTTATCAGGTGGCGGAAGCGGAAGTGATACATCACCCAGCTTATCGACATCAAACAGTGCTGATACTCACCAGCATCATCACCAAGGTGGAGCTGTAAATGGAGAATTTCATTGCCAGCAGGCGACCCACCAACCCACTCCACCTCGAGGTGGAACAACATCACTTCGAAATGGGATTGTTCGAATGCTTCAAAACTGGAAGCAGAGTGAGGAAGGTACTTCCTACACTCCCAGTTCTCCTGGGGGACATCGGTATGCCAATACAAACTCATCGAGTAGTGCCAGAAGAGCACTATTTCCTCCATTTTTTCTCCGGAGAAGTTCAGCAGGCTCGTTGACTCTTGTGGGGAAGCAAGGAAATAAGCAGGATCATCACCATCATGGCCATCATCTCAATCACCATGGCCAGTGCTCTTCTCCAGGTCCTCTAAGCCCTCTGGGAAAACAAGTTGGAGATGGAGGAGAGTTGAATGGGTCCACAAACGGGTCTTCAAGTGGAAATAAACTGTTGCCAGGTGTACGACATGTTCGGAAATTATCCAGAGAGGACGGATCAGACTCTTCTAAAGATTCAAGCTTTCAAAGTGACACAAGTGTTGACTCTGAAGATAGCTTTGCCTCTGTAATTTTCATTCCAAAGTCGAGTGGTGGCTTGGACGACTTTGGTGCAGGGGATTTCTGCGGCACAAGAGCCAACAGTACGGACTCTGATCGAAGTCCAAAATCACCTGCTTCCCGGTTAAGTCCTCCAAACCACGGGAATCTTCCTAAAAGTCCTAGTCCTCTCGCTCAAGAAATGCAGACGTTAATACGGAAGAGAAGTCCGGAGGTTAGTCCCGCGGATCAAAGTAGACATTTAAGGCTGACCCCTGGAGGAAGCACGTCTTCTGGTTTCAGTGGAAGTAGTGGGTGTGGCGAAGCGACCAAATTTCTTTTTGACGAGTCTTCAACAACACGACTATTAGAAGGCGATGAGTTCCACCAACCGCTCCTGTCGTCGCCGGGGCAGTGTGAGACTGAAGATGAAAAATTTCCTCAAGACAACGAGGAAGTCACTTCGATTTCCATTAGCTGTACTCATCCTCCAAGTCCACCTTTGTCAGCAACAGTGCCACCACCTAAGGCGTCTTCTGGGAAAAAGCGTGTGGAAAAAATTGAGGTTCTGAGAAAGCCAGGAGTTATACCCGAGGGCAAGTCAGGGCTCACTAGGCAGCTTGTGAGAAGAAGTCTTCCGAAGGCTCTCGCCGTCGAACTTTTTAATCCGGAGACGGACGATGCCGACACATCGGATACCAGCTCAAGCTCCCCCAACTCGGTGAGTAGTGTGGTAAGCGTGGTGAATGAGGACAGCAGTATGGCCACTGGAATAAGCAACTCTGGTGCACTTGATGAGGCAAAGCAACCAATTATCACTGAGGAAGAAGCCGACGAGATGGAGGACGGGGATGAGGCGGAGGAGCTCGAAGTAGATCAGCCTGCGGATGAAGGTGGGCCTCTTCTAGTGGAGGAGGATGAGCTGGAGCTTAGCTTAGGAGATGAACCTGATCAGACCAACCAACCGCAACATCAGTCTTCCTCCTCTGGAGTTACGGAGAGCAGCACTAATGTTACTTCATCCTTGGAAAATCTTGTGAAAGAGTCGAGTCCGAAAACCAGGAGGAAAATAACACTTGCTAAGCTGGGATCAACCTCGGAATGGCTATCCTCATTGGAGGTCGCACCAGTAATGGATGTTTCAAAGCGCTCATGTTTAAAATCCTTGAAAAAATTTGGGCAGCGAAGCTCCGCCGAAGAAACTCTTCCTGGATTGCCAGAAACAAGTCCCGAGAGCACAGAAGCACCTGGAATAGCGACAGCATCGACAAGCTCATTTCCTCCAGCAGGAGGTGGAACTGCACTCTCTCTGGAAATGCTTGAGGAGCGAG